>PVLA01020281.1:0-10569 GCA_004027455.1 Hydrochoerus hydrochaeris
GATGTAGGAGACACAGTGCCTCAGGGACACTGATGAGAAGCAACAGTAGGAAGAGCTATGTGGCCATAGGGACCCCAGGGAGCCACCTGCAGCACTGCGGCTTCCATACTCTTGCCTGGGAAAAGTCTTGCAAAACTGCAGCATGATACCGAGGCTCCTGCTGCCTTACTACTTTTCCACCCCAGATGGCAGCTCAGTGCCCTCCCAGCACCTCCCTTCACCAGGCAAAGTCACACAGGCTTGGGAGTAGGGAGGCTCTCAGGGAGGGTGAGGAAGGCCTGCTGTGTAACAGCCAGTCATCCCAAGGACCACAGGCAAACAAGTGCTGCCTGCCCAGGACTCCACAGGAGGAAGCCAGGCGCTGCTAATCTGACCCAGCCTCTCTGTTAGCCTGGCCAGCTCCAGGCTGGGTACCAGTGGCTGAGCTCCCATTCCCAGCCCCCTCGGCTGCAGGGGAAGGATCTTGACCCTGGAGCTAGCCTCTGATTTTCCACATCTTCAGCCCAGGCTCCCAGGGCTCTCTTCATAGTTATAAATTGCTTTCCCTTTTGAGTCTGAGGAACATGGGCTCACAGTGTGTGGGTGCTATGTCTGGCCCCCTTCTGCCAGGCTAATGATTCTGACTCACCCGTGTGTCACACAGATATACATTGCCTAGTCCTGCCTCTCCTGACCCTGACAGAGGACGCTGCAGTCACATGGTGGCCAGGGTGGCCCTCCCTGGGGGAGTTGCTCCGCGTGGAACATGACACCAACATGAGTGTGAGGATCACCAGGAACAGTAACAAGTGGCAGCCATAGAAAACTCTGGTTTATTATTCTTCCAATCGAGAAGACAAATCAACATTTTATAGAGGAGAGTGGCCCCGTGACAGGTGCCATGGAAGCACATGCAGAGATGGTCACCCAACACCGTCAGGCCCCCAATGCCAGAGGCTGTGTGCTCCAGGGTGATGAGGGCGAGTTTCCTGTTAAGCACATTCTGTCCCAATGGAAAGAAGAAAAATAGCAAGGTATGGTAAGATCCACATGAGCACAGAAATGAAACGGAACAGCAGCACACAGGCTGGGAAGGCGTAAATGTTACAGTGTTCCCATGCACACATGTGGCACGGTGGAATGCTGCTGGAGGAGGCCTGGCTGAGCTGTGGCACACACTGGAAGACAACAATGGATGCATAACACAACAGAGGCACAGCAGGGCGCAAGGTGTGAATACCAGTCTAAAAGGAGTAGGAAAATCAGGGAAGAGCAAACAAAGAGCAGATAAAGCAGAGCTGGAAGACAGGTTCGAAACCAGCTGAGTAATCACATGGCAATGAGTTTGCATTAATCACCAATTACAAAGCATGGAGTGTTAGATGAGATTACCCATTCCACCTACAAAAAAACCCTTTTATTAGCTTTATTTTCCTTTTATGTAAAAATAATTTCAGATTTTAAGAAAGTCAAGAAGTTTCCATAAACTCATCACCTGGCTTCTTCAGACTAAAAAAACAGTGAGTGACATTAGGAAGTGGACATCCCTACAATATTGCTAAGTCTACCTGGACTTCACCTGTTTGTCCTTCACAGGACCTTTCTAGGACCCCACACTGTGTGTACTGGCCAGGGCACCCTGTCCCCTCCCATCTGTGGCTCTCCTTCAGCTGTCAACTGTGATGAGACTAAAGTAGGGTGTTTCTGTCAAGAGTACAGCAGAGGTGATGCACCCACCCTGAGTGTCACACTAAAAGGGGCATGGTGTCACAAAGTCCTACAACTGCTGATGTGACTTCACCTTCTTTATGGTAGTGTTTGCGAGGATTTCCTACAGGAAATTATTTCCTGCCTTTGCTATTGATAATAATACTTGGAATGTACTTAGAAACTACCTTTATAGAATATCTCACTCCCACGGCAGTGTGCTTTACTGGAATGTGCCTATCGCACCTTAGTCTCTAGTATTTGCCTAACAGTAATTTCTTCTTTCCAAATTTTTATCCCTACTTAAGTGGTTCAGAAATCCCCTTTGAATACAAAAGCACGATTTAGTCAAAGAGGATGCAGAAAGCTATGGTCAGTTGAAATGAATCACGGCTGATGGAGTGACAACAGGAATAACAGGTAAAGTCAGTTTCTGAGTGAAGACTGTATGGCCAAGGGTAAAACAGCTCGTTTCATGAGAAAGACATTAACTGATCAGAAGGCTGTGAGAATTGAGAACAAGTGTGCACAGAGCTCCAAAATATGCAAAAAACTGATAGAAAGGACAATTAAACACATAATTATAGACAGACACTTCAACAGCCTCACAATTTAATAGAAAAACTGAACACAATTTGTCAGGATCAAAAGATTATGTATTATGGACAAAGTTATACTAATAGACACTGACAGAAAATTACATTCTGCCAAAACAGCACAGTATTCACTGGTTTCAAGTGTACATGGAAGAAAATATCCAAACACAGACCCATGGCTATAGTCACAAAATAAATCCCAATCAATTTAAAAGGATTTAAATTATACAAAGAATGCTGTCTCACTATGATGATATAGATGTAGAAATTAACAGTATGGACAACACTATTTATCCTAAAACCTGAGAGAGTAAACAGTTAAAGGAAGGACTGGGGATATAGGTCAGGAGCACAGTGCCTGGCAAGTGCAAGGCCCCGAGTTTAATTCCCAGAGCCAAAAATCCAAACCAAAACAAAACCAGTTAAGGGGAGAATGTTAGCAGTTATGTTCAAAAGCTTTGATTCAGGGACAAATGTCTTGAAACACAAGAAAAATCCATGTCCATGGGCCTGAGCCCCATTTCTATGAAAGAAACTGAATTGGTTTGAACTTTCCCACTAACTGCAGACACATTGCTTAGCTGATGAATTTTACCAAACACTGAAGGTAGAAGTGATACCAGTTTTACACACTGTCATAAGAATTTGAAGAGAAAAATTTCCCAACTTATGAGTTACTGTTTTTGTGATTATTCAAAACAAAAGAATCATGGGAAAATACACACTAATACCCTTCAAAAGAATAGACAGAAGTGTTCCTAAAGCTTTAAATGACAGAGGTAAAGGCCTATGGCTCACCACACCCCTTAGTGCATCACTGAAAAACACTAACTAAAGAGATTTCCGCAATAGTGACAGTTTTTCCTTTATAATCTAACCACCAGCCCTCACTGTACACACACACATACACACACACACAAATACAAGGAGACAAGGCAACAAAATGCCTCCAAAACCTTCCAGATTTTTCCCTAAGCTGATCTATGTTACATCCATAGGGAGAAAGTCAAAAAGCTAAACATCTGAATTATTCAGATAAAGGTGATAAAACTTAGATTAAACAATGAATAATGAATTTACAAACTATACTACTACAAAGCTACCTGAGCTAAACAAAATGATACAAAATGTAAATGAGAGACTTAGCAAAGAATTTGAGCCCATGAAATGGTATCAAACAGAAATCCAAGATATTAAAACATATCCAAATGTGGGCATCAGAAATGACCATGAGGACAGAGCGTCAGAATTAAAAGACAGGGCTGGTGTCAGTGCCCAAATACTGAGGGACACCTTAAAAATGGGAACATGGACAATAGACCCAACAGCTGTTAGATGGTGCAGAGAAGACTTAACTGAAATTAGTGAAAAATCACAAGACAGCACAAATGGCATAAAAGTCTGTTATAGAAACAATAGCAGAAAACTTTCTCAACATGGCAAAATAAATTAACATACAGATAAGTGAGGCATCTAATAATTTAACATACAGATAAGTGAGGCATCTGTTACCCCAAGTAGCCATAATCAGAAAAGAATCTCTCTATGACACATCACAGTCCATACCTGGGAAGTTCAAGGAGAGAGCAGAATCTTAAAACCTCATAAAGAGAAACAAGGAATCACTTATAAATGTAAAACCATTAGAATGACAGCACACTTCTCAACACAAACTTTTAGACCAGGAAGTAATTCAAATCATAAAAGAAAACAACTTCCAAGCTAGTTGATACATCCTACAACACTCTTTCAAAACTGTTCTACAGTACTTCAGGTCGACCACTTCCCTCACTGGAGCTCAGCCTGTCCTGTCTGAAACACACCATGGGAGGCCTGTCTGCATGGCCTCTCTAGCTTCCCTGGCCCTGAAACTGTCAGGTTATTTGACACTGTTAGCAAAGAAACAGAAGTACCTGGGAGCCCTAGGATCAGAAGGGCAGTGATTTCAGTGCCTAGGAGCTCCCTGAACTCTCAGAGGATGAGCAGGAATCCTCCCAGGGTTTGGCAGACGTGTAACTGTGTTTGGTGTTCATCTCAGAGAAAGAATACTGAACTCTAGTTGCAGAGGGTCTGTTGCCTCCCAGGATTTAGCAACTATAAATAGAGTTTGTCTGCATGGTAGGATGTAGATGAAACTTCCAGAGGAGTTCTCAACACAAGATGATGACACTGTGACTAGCATCCCTGAAAACTTTCCTGGCCTTGACAGTTTCAGGAGCATAGCACTAATTTTGTCATAAAGGTGCAGAAACATGGGTCTACCAGATCCACATTTATTCTTTAGAATATTCCTATTGATGAATTATTAACTATACTTTTGTGAGTTTCATTATATTAAACAATGGCTTAACAGGAAACAAATCACAAAAATAAAGTATTGAATTTTTAATATTTATTGAGTATTTATAATGAAGCATCAAAAATTTTAACATAAATATTTTTGGTGTAAAGTCTAAAAAAAAAGAACACCACAAATAAACTCTTATGTAAACTACACTAAAAACTACCAATAGCAATTTACAAAAAAAATCTTTATTTCAATTATCAGAACTAAATCAGTCTGCACACATGACCACAGCACATTCCATATACATGTATCACTTACACTGAAAGCATGTTTTTTTGTCCTAGCATTTTTGTAGGACAGACTTGACATCTCAGTGGTCTTGGTGTTTTGTTAAGGTCCTTATCATATTATACAGTGTGGAGCATAAAATATAAAAAATAAATTCTTAACTTCTCCCTGTGTATTGTGCATTTAGAATAGACATCAATACAATTTTTCATATCAGCTGTGTATTTGCTTATAAAACCTAGAAGATAACATCAAAAATAAAAACCTATGTGAACTTCAATGTAAACACAAAAGTCTACCACATAAATAAGGTTTGCTTCAAATGTCGTACCCAAGGCAGTCTTTGCACTTGACAGTTGCATGTTCCATACACAAGGAACATTTACACTGATAATATGTTTTGTTTTCCTGTACTTTCTTTTTTTTTTTTTTTTTGGTACCGGGGATCGAACTCATGACTGTGTGCTTGCAAGGCAGGCGCTTATGCCTGAGCTAAATCCCTAGCCCCTTTTCTGTACTTTCTTACAGGGCACAATTGATATCTTTTTTGTTTTCCTGTTATCATAGTGGATCTATGGTGCTATGTGTACCTATTCACCTGTCAGCTAACCAGTGCATTCCACAATGTTTTGCATAGTTCCCTGAGGAGAAAAATTATATTTTTCTCTGCTGTAAATGATCTTTTATGAACTGCAGTTCCAATCCTCTAAAAACATTTCTGTTCACATTATCAGTTGGTTTATTATATATGGTTAAAGAAAGACCTAATGGCTAAGTTCCAGGATAAATGTCTAAATTGAAATTGTAAAAAGTCCTCTCATCCTTAAGGGCATACATTTTTATGCCATAGTTGACCCATCATTTTCCATAAGACTTTTACATTCCTGAAATCACTATGAGAAATCCCTGCTAAGCATGGCAGACCTGTAAATGCTTTCAGTTCAGCTAGTGACATGTCATAATTAAAACATTTTTGAATATGGCTGTTGGTGCACAGAGAATGTTTTACTTGCATTTCATCTTCTGTGTATTTCACAGAATCTTGTAGCATTTCATCTGTTACAATTTCCAAACTTGAATAGCAATGTTAGCGTTCTGCCCAATAGATTTCACTCTTGCCAAGACCCTCACTATATTTTTGGACTTAGTATTAACATTGGATCATTCCATTTGGTTGTGTGGCCGTTCTGCAACTTTTTTTTTTTGTACCAGGGATCGAACTCACAACCTTGTACTTATCAGGCAAGCACTTGATCCTCTGAGCTAAATCCTCATCCCTACAACATTTTGACTAGTCAAATGTGTTCTCACGTTGCTGTTTTCTTTGTCATCTTAATCAAGGAAGTCTGTATCTCTATCAGTTGATCCTTGCTCCACTGTCACAGGAACTTTGACTATATGGCCAATGTCAGAATCTTCCTCTTCCTCCTCCTCATCATCCATCCACAACACTCTTCTGTTATGAAAGCCAGTATTTTGTTGTAATGGATCATCTTAATCACCCATGCATGAGCAATCTGATGATTCATTCACTTGTGACCTCCTCCAAAACCTGCAGATCTGGTTTTTCATGTGCCATTGTACTGAACTGGGCTACTTCCACCAGAAAAATCAAAAGAAAACTAAGCAAATCTTGAAGTGGTGTGGGTCTATTGAGCCCTCTTTGGTGCTTGGATAAACATACAAAACCAGTTAGATGGAGCATAATATGGGTAAAAATCCCATTTTGACACTTTTGCATATGTGAACACACCTTGTTGTTTGGCATAGCAAGTGGGTAAACTCTTAAATTGCTTCAGTATCCCTCAGGGAAAGGTACAGACACACACAAAGCAGGCAATTACACTAAAGTACAAAATTTACAGGGGAACACTGAGGGATGGGCCTCTGGATATAGTCTTATGTTTCCACCTACACGATGTCCCTCTGTCTCCTGCAGCCATCTCTTAACTAAAGTTCCACTCCAACATTACAGTGGCCAACTCTTCTGTATTTGGCACAGAGGACCTTTGCTTTGTACTTTCCTTTTTTACTTTTTCGTCTTTGGATCTAATTGGATCTCACTTTTTGATTGGGAGGGCACTGCCCCTTCACTAGAAGGGAATCAGAGCTTGGAAGAGTTTGCCTCTGTCAGGTGGCTGTTTATCTGCCACTCACCTTGCAGCTTCTTGTCCCCAATCTTCTGTACTGCTGTGTTTGAGTCATTCTTTTTGGAGTCAATGGGTTTGTTATCTATGTCAAAGCTATAAATATTTTCTTTGAGGGTGCCATGGATCCTCACACCATGTTAGTGTGAATCCACGGCAGTTAAACACAGCCATATACAGAATGCTGCCCCAAAATGTGGTAAGTGAGTTTGTAGTTTCATCCACATATGCCACACAGTGTCTCAGGAAATATAGTACTATTGGGCATGTGGTTTTCTTTTTGATACGTGAGCCTCTAACATGTAGAAAACAAAACTAGTCCTGATTTTCATAAATATCCACCTATTCAGCTTTAACAGTTGTTTCTTCAGATTCACTTGAATTCCTGCCAAAACAACATTCTTTTTTGAGGCTGGGTCTTGCTATATAGCCCAGGCTGGCCTTGAACTCACAGTGAACTTCTAGCCTCAGCCTCCTGAGTGCTGGGATTACAAGCATGCACCACCACGCTTGGCTCTTTCTTTTCAACCTGCAGGACCCCTCTCCCCAAGGAAGGCCTAGTAGGAAGGACCTACACACAGGCAATTCTGCCTCTGCACTTCCCACTTGCTTATCCTACGTAGGCCTCAGATCATCAGATTTCATGGTCTGATATTCTGGGTATGGTCCCAATCAGATGGGAAATACCATTTCATGGGAAGAAGATCAGGTGATAGAGGATGCCCTGAAGGGAGATAGAGTTTTCCTGACCCATTTCCACAAAGCTGAATCAAGGAGCTCCTCAACCCCGACCCCAGCCTGCGCCCAACACTGCAGCAAGTGTTGTGGCACCCGTGGCTCCAGCTTGCTCCTGCCCCTGCTCATCTTCCTAAGCGGCTTCCCCAGCCCTTAAAGACCAAAATACTTAACATCAAGGCTGGGAAGGGTACAGCCTGCTGAAGGTTATCGACGCGGTGAGGCACAAGAAATACAACAGTTACACGGTGACCTTCCAGCTACCACAGAACGTGGTACTCCAGGGACTCTGCTTCAGATGTGGGGTGAAGTCAATATATGAGTCTGAGCATGCAGATCTCTACAAAGATCCATTATCCTTATGTTCTGCCCCCTCATCTTCCCTGCCAAGTGTGAGGACCAGCGAGCCTTCCCTCCTCACTGGCCCCTTCCTCCCTGAGGTGAAGTCCCAGGACAGCAGAGAGACACAGTCTCCTTACCACTCATTCATATCTGCAGGACTCCTCTGCCCAGCACACTCTACCAGTCCGGCCTTGTAGCCCCCGATGCATCCTGCCAGCCCAGCCCTACCTCTCCCGGTGCGTCCTGCCAGCCTGGCCCTTCTCCAAAGTCCTGCCAGCCCAGCCCTGCTACTCCTGTCAAGTCTCCTGTGCATCCTGAAAGTCAACATCTGGAACCCAGAGGAGTCCCAACTGTCTGTGGCTAGAATGCCAAGAGAAAAAAAAAAAAAAACAGACAAGTATTCCTTCTATGACTGAAAGTCAGTGTCTCTGGATCCTACCTCTCCTGGAACCCAAGGTAATCCTTCTGTCTCAGCGTGCTGAGTGCTGGGATTACAAGTGTGCACCACCTCACCCAGCTACAATAGACATTAGTGAGCCACACTTTTCCTCCATAAAATATTAACAAGGAGCGATATGGTGGTGCACACCTGTAATCCCAGCACTCAGGTGGCTGAGGCAGGAGAATCACCTTGGGTTCCAGGTCCCCCTGGGCTACAGAAAGAGTTCAAGACCATCCTGAACTACATAACCTGAATGACCCTGTCTCAAAACAACCATAAAAAACAAAAACAATGACTGTATTAGGACTCACAGTTCTGGAGGCCCTAGGTCCAGGGACAGTGGTCTTCCTACAGGCAGAGTGCCGGGCAGCACAGGTGCACCAGGACTGCGTGTGCTCTTGGTGTTTCCCCAGGTCTCCTCACTTCTCTTGGGAGACCCCAGATTGCACCTAAGGAGGAGGTCTGATCCTGCCCCAGTTCCAAGGCCCCAGCTCACACCCTCCGGTTCTGCCCCATGGATCCAAGGAGCCCATGGGAGGCTTCTGGAGATGCCCAAACTCCCTACTGCACCACCAAACAGAGTCATCACAAAAAGAGTCCAGACCCAAGGCACAGCAGGTAGAGGGGGTGACACACATGGATCTAGTGAGGCCACATCTGAAAGATAATAAATAAAGAGGTCTGGAGACATAGCTCAGTGTGAAGGGCCTGGGTTCAATCCCTGGTGCTGGGGAAAAAAAAAACCAAGCTGTTTAGACCAATCAGGAAGAAAGTTTGGAGAAATTTTTAATAAAGTTTTAAGTTTATTAATTAAGTTTTAATTAAGCTTATTGGTATATTTTAGCTATAAATAATCACATTCATTATAGGGAATTTATACATGGACATGATATACCTTGATTCATTTTTTCCCAACTTCCTACTCTCAAACCCTCTTCCTCTTCTTATTAACAAAATCTTTGTTTCCATTTTGTCCTTTTCTTCTTAATTTTTTCCTTTTCCTTTCCCCATTCCCCTCCATAATTTTACTTCCCATTTGAAAATTTTCTTCTATTTCACAATATCTTTTACATATTTTGGTTCTTATTTACACTTTCAGTTTCTCATACCAGAGAAACAACATGTTTACTCACGCATGTCCTGTTTACTTCACTTAAGAGTATGGCCTAAGGTGCATCCATTTAGCTAGAAATGTCTTGAGTGTATCCTTTTGGGCTGCTTGCAGGATTTAGCTATTACAAACTGTGCCACTATAAACACGGGCATGAATTTATCGCTGTGATATCATGCTTTCTTCTTTTTTTTGAGACAAGGTCTCACTATGCAGTTCAGGTTGGCCTTGAACTCACTTTGTAGCTCAGGCTGGTCTCGAATTTGCAATGACTGTAGTTTGCCTCAGCCTCCCACATACTGGGATTACAAGCATGCACCACCATGCCTGACTAATGCTTTCTCTCTCTTTCTTTCTTTCTTTCTTTCTTTCTTTCTTTCTTTCTTTCTTTCTTTCTTTCTTTCTTCTTTCTTTCTTTCTTTCTTTCTTTCTTTCTTTCTTTCTTTCTTTATTTCTTCTGTCTTTTGAGATAGGGTTTTGCCATGTGCTTCAGGCTGGCCTCGGTCTCACTTTGCAGACCAAGCTGGTCTCAAACTCGCAATGATCCTCTTGCCTCAACCTCCCGAGCTCTGGGATTACATGAGTGCACCACCCTACCCAGTGTCTACTTGTAATTCTTTCAGGAAGATGACAAGAAGCAGAATAGCTGGGTCAAATGGAACCTCTAACCCTAATTTTTTGAGGAATCTCTACAGTGATTTTCACAGTGGTTGCATCAATCTGCACTGCCACCAACAGCAGAGAAGGGTTCCTTTTCCCCCACGGCCCTGCCAGCATTTGTTACTGGTTGATTTCTTATATATATAGCCATTCTTATAAAATAAAGTAAGGTAATTATACTACTAATCTCTCTGAGTTCACTGAAGAGAAAGGTTTGTGCTGGCACTGTTCCAACAATTGAATGCAGGTATCTTGTGCTCTGGGTGACTGATTTG
>PVLA01020282.1:0-10557 GCA_004027455.1 Hydrochoerus hydrochaeris
TAGCTTGCATGTTTTTTCCCTTCTTTCCTTCTCCCTTTTCCCTATCCTAGTTCCTTTTTCCTTTTGAACAATTTCTTTCCATTTCACAATATCTATTGTCCATTTTACAGCTTATTTACTCTTTCAGGTTCTCACGCCAGGGAGAGAATATGTTTACAAATGTGACTCTGATTTATTTCACGTATGAGTATAGTCACAAGTTGCATTCATTTACTTATAAAAGTTTTAACTATATATTTCCTTATGGCTGAGTGGTACTCCATTGTGTAAAAAGACCACATTTTTTAATCCATTCCTTAGTTGCTGGACATTCAGACTGTTTCCAAGATTTAGCTATTAAAAACTGTATTGCTATAAAAAAGTTTATGTATATCACTGTGGTATGATGTTTGTAATTCTTCTGGAAAGATACCCAGTAGGGGAATAGCTGGGTCAAATGGGACTTCTAATTCTAGGTTTTGATGAATCTCCACACTTATTTACCCATTGGTTGCACTGGTCTGTACACCCACCAACAATGGATAAGAATTCCTTTTTCCCCACAGTCCCTTTAGCATTTGTTATTGGTTGATTTCTCGATGATAGTCACTCTCTTTAGAGTGAGATGGAATCTGTGTTGTTTTAATTTGCATTTCTCGAGAAACCAATGATGTCAGTTATTTTTTCATGTATTTATTTGTCATTTGTTTTTCTTCATCTACAAAGTGTGTATTATGTCACATGCCCAGTTTTGAATTAGGTCTTTAAGTTTGGAAGATCTGTTTTACTCAACCCCTTACACACTGTAGATAGAAGTGCTTTGTGTGAGGAAAAATTGGCTAAAATTTTTTTCTCAATTTGTGAGTTGTCTTTTCCCTCTGTTGGTGATTTCTTTGATGTGTATAATCTTTTTAATAAGATGAGATCCCAGTTGTTGATTCTTTGAAGAACTTTCCATGCAGTTTCAGTTTTTTTTCTTGCAGTCTCTGCCTACAACTCTGTCTCTAAGATTTCTTCCTATTTCTCTTTCAGTATACTTAGCATTTCTACCTTAATATTTAGATCCTTGATGCATTTATACTTTGGTTTAGTGCATGGTAACAGACATGGATCTAACTTTTGTCTTTGGCATGTAATCAGCCAGTTTTTCCAGCATCATTTATGAAGGAGATTATTTTTATTCCAGTGAACAAGTTTGGACCCTTTTTCAAAGAAGGTGGCTGAGTGTGTTTGCAATTGTGTCTGTGTATTCTAATCTGTTCCACTCATCCTGAGGTCTGTTTATCTATTTATTTACTTACTTCTTTTTAGAAGTACCATGATGATTTTATTGCAGTAGCTTTGTAGTGTAATTTCAAGTCAGGGATTGTGATGCCTCTTGTGTTTTATTTGTTGTCCAGAATTGCTTTTGCTATTCTAGGTCACTTCTGGTTCCAAATGAAATTTAGAGATGCTTTCCCAATTCTGTGAGGCATGCCAGTGATATTTTGATTGGAATTGCATTAAATCTGTGAAAGAATTTTGGGAGTATGGCCATTTTCACTATGTTAGTTCTTACTATCCAAATGTAAAGGATGTTGTTCCATTTTCTGACATCATTTGTAGTTTTTTTCAGACTATTGTAGGATTCAATGTATAAATGTTTTATTCTTCTATTAGATCAATGCTTAAATATTTCTCTCTCTTTCTTCCTCTTTCTGTAATTTCCTGATTTCTTGCTCAGTGACTATCTTGTTTGTGTACAGGAATTCTATTGACATTTGAGTGTTGACTTTGTATTCAGCTATACCACTGAACTTGGTTATTACATATAGAAGTCTTTAGGTGGAGGTTTTGGAGTCTTTTTTGTAGAGTGTCATGTCATCTGTGAATAATGAAAATTTAACTCTTTCCTCTTCTATCTTTATTCCTCTTATTTCTCTCTTGTCTAATTGCTCTGGCTAATGTTCCAGAGCTATATTGAATAGAAGTGATGGTAGTGGATATTGTTGCCTTATTACTGATTGTACAGTGAAAGTTTTCAGTTCTTGTTCATTTAGTATGATACTGGCATTTGTATATCATAGATAGCTTTTATCAGATTGAGGTAAAAACCATGTATTCCAATTTTCTGTTTTGTAAAAATCTTAACCATCATATATTAACATATATGCTATACATTATGTTATATTATAATTAGATTCATACATATACCTTCTCTTAACCATCGTATATTCATATATATGCTATATATTATATTATAATTATATTCATACATATAAACTCTTACAGTAGGAAGGCAATATAATGTTCACATAACCAAGTCTGATTTATTTCACTTGTGAGTATGGTCTCTAGTGCATCAATTTACCTACAAAAGCCTCAAATGTATCCTTCTTTATGGCTGAGTAGGACTCCATTGTAAAAAAAATGCATCTTTTTTATCCATTCTTCCTTCGTTGGGGATTTGGGTTGTCTCCAAGATCTAGCTACTACAAATTGCACTACTACAAACATGGTTGCACATATGTCACTGTGATAAAATGTTTTTAATGCTTCTGGGAAGAAACCTGGCAGGGTAATGGCTGCGTCAAATGTAACCTTCAATCCTAGTTTATAAAAAATGTCCACACTGATTTCCACAGTAGTTGCACCAATGTACACTTTTCTTTGCTTTTTTAATTATGAATGGATTTTAGACTTTGTTAAAAGTTTTTTATGCATCTACTGAGATGATCATATGGTTTTTGTGTTGGTTCTGTTAATATCTTCTATTACAATTATTGATTTGCCTATGTTGAACCATCTCTGCATTTCTGGAATGAATCCACTTGGTCATGGTGCATAATCTTCTTGATAATTTGCTGCATTTTGTTTGCTGGTATTTTATTGAGAATTTTGACATCTATGTCCATTAAGGATATTGAGCTGTAGTTTTCTTTTTTGCCTGAGTCTTTCTCTGCTTTTGGTATCAGGAATAATACTTCTCTCCAGGAATGTGTTAGGAAGATTGTTTCCCTTTTAATTTCATTAAAGAATTTGAAGAGTATTGGCATTACATCTTCTCCAAATTTCTTTCAGAATTCAACACTGAATCATCAGGATCTAGGCTTTTCATTATTGGTAAGATTTTAATTACATTTTCAATTTCCTTAATTGATACTGGGTTTTTCAGAAATTTTATATTTTCTTGATTCAACTTTGGTAATTCATACATATTAAGAATCTGTCCACTTTTTCTATTTTTCATCCTATAACTGTAAAGATTCTCTAACTAGATATTCATGATCTTTTGAATTTATCTCTACTGATTTCACACTTTTCATTTCTAATTTCAAGAGTGTGAGTCTTTCCCCCCCTTTTTAAATAAGGTTGGCTAGTGTGAAGGAAGCCAAACCCTTCACAATAGGATACAAAAAATGAAATACTTAAGAATTAATCTAATGAAAGATGTAAAATAGTTGTACAGGAAAAATTATGATACCCTTAAAAAATCGAAGAGGACCTCAGAAAATGGGAAGACATCCCTTGTTCATGGATAGGAAGAATAAATATTATGAAAATGACCATTCTCCCAAAATTGTTATACACATTCAATGCAATCCCAATGAAAATACCACTAACATACCTCATAGATCTAGAGAAATTACTCCTAAAATTCATCTGGAACCATAAGAGACCTAGAATGGCAAAGACAATTGTAAGCAGCAAAGCCAAGGCAGAAGGCATCACACTCTATGAATTGAAGTTATACTACAAAGCTACTGTAATAAAATCAACATGGTATTGGAATAAAAACAGACCTGAAGATCAATGGAATGGACTAGAAGATGCAACTACAAACACATTCAGCCACCTTATCTTTGATAAAGGGGCCAAGCATGTTCACTGGAAGAATGATAATCTCTTTCATAAATGCTGAGGGAAAAACTGGCTCTCCATATGCTGAAAACCAAAATAAGATGCATGCCTCTCACCATGTACTAAACTAAAACCGAAATGGATCAAAGATCTAAATATTAAAACAGAAATACAAAATCTGTTGCAAAACAAAGTAGGTAAGAATCTTGAAGACATAGGGGTAGGTAGAAAATTCATGAACAAGAACCAAACTGCTATAACAAAATCAATAAATGGGATCACATCGTATTAAAGAGTTTCTGCAAGTCCAAAGAAATCTCCAGGAGAGTGAAAAGAAAATGTACAAAATGGAAAAAAGTCTTAGAGAAGTGTCCCTCAGACAAAGGACTTCTGTCTAGAACTTATAAAGAATTTAAAAAAATCAGACCCCCAAAATTCAAAGACCCCAATCCAAAACTGGGCATCCGTGATGAACACACAGTTCTCAGATGAAGAAATATGAATGGCAAATAAATACATGAAAAAATACTCATCATCATTGGTCATTAGAGAAATGCAAATTAAAACCACACTCAGATTCCATGTCACTCTGAAAGAATGGCCGGGATCAACAAAACTACCATCAACAAATGCTGGAGAGGCTGTGGGGAAAAAGGAACTTGTCTGCACTGTTGGTGGGAGTGTAGACTGGTGCAACCACTGTGGAGGTCAATCAGGGGATTCCTCAAAAAGCTGGGGATGGAGGTCCCATTTGACACAGCTATTCCACTCTTAGGCATATTCCCAGAACATCTGAAATCATCTTACCCCAGTGATATATGCGCACCCATGTTTATAGTGGCACAATTTATAATAGCCAGATCTTGGAAACTGCCCAAGTGCCCATCAACCGAGGAATGGATAAAAAAATTGTGGTAGTTTTATACAATGGAGTACTCCTCAGCTATAAAGAATGATCACATTGAGATATTTATAAATAAATGAATGCAACTTGAATCTATACTCATAAGTGAAATAAATCAGACTCACATGTATAAATACCGTGTAGTCTCCCTGGTGTAAGAAATGGTAAGAGTACAGAAGATTTTATGGAAATCATGGTTCAGCATTATACTGCTTTGACGTCTTATGTCTTCATTCATTGGTTTGAATGGTTTTATTCTGTTTTGTTTGACTTTAATAAATGTGATCATATGAATAGTTACTTTGAAGACAAGACAAGATGGCAGCCAGTGTTGATTTAATATCATCTTGCTCTGAAGTCCTACCATGCTTTTGTTTTTCTATTACCATTGGTTCTGTCACATTGTGTCTTATTGGATTTTAATAGGTTCTATCACATTGTGTCTTATTGGATTTTAATATGTATGATACTAAAAACAAAATTTTTATGGAAAATGAAATAATATAGCAACCATTGTTCATTTTTGGTTATTTGGTTCAGAATGCCTTGGAATACTTCCATTCTCTTGAGTTGTTTTATTCTACATTGTTATGTTTGACATTATTGTGTGTAAAGCTAAGCTCAACTATTTCAAAGAAAGGGACATTAGGATAGTTACTGTTAATATCCAGTTGTCTTGTTGTGAAGTGCTGTGTTGCTTACATTGTTCTCTTCTGATCTGCTTAGATCTGTCCTCTTTTGTTTATTCTCTTTAAAATAAAAATAAATAAATAAATAAATACCGTTGGCCAAGGCTTTATCAATTTAATTTAATTTTTCAAAGAATAAACCCTTCTATTCATTGATTCATTCTATTGTTTTATTAGTCTCAGTTGCATTAATTTCTGCTCTGCTCTTTATAATTTCTTCCCTTATTTGGGTGTTTGGCTTGACTTGCTCTTCTTTTTCTAGAAGCTTGAGGGGCAACATTAGGTTGTTTATTTGCTTTCCTTCTGTGTTCCTGATGTGAGAATTCACTGCTATAAATTTCCCTTTTAGAAGTCTTTTCATTGTGTCCTACTGTTTCACTATGTTGCATCTGTTTTTTCTTTTAATTGTAGATGTTGTTTAATTTCTTCTTTAATTTCATCTCTGTCCCATTAGTTGGGTAGGAGGCAGTTATTTAATTTCCATGTGTTCATGGAGTTTTTGTGGTTTATTTTGTCATGAATTTCCAATGTCATTGTACTATGGTCAGATACTATGCTGGTAAAATTTAAATTTCTGCTCCTTGTCCCATGGACTTAGGGGATAAGCAGGATCATTGGCTGCCCCTCCTACTCACTCCATTGACTTAGGGGCCAGCAGGATCATTGGTCACCTTTCTCCCTCAGCCAAAAAGACCACAGAAGACCACAGACAATCACTGACCCCTTCTGCCACCTGAAGAAATTTGTTCAGCTGGTGGGAGCCTCAGCAGCCCCTCACCCAGACAGAGGACTTGAGTGGGTGTACAACAGTGTGGTGAGATTCCCCCTCAAATAGAGGACTTCATTGGGTAAACAGGAGCAGCAACAAAATTCGCCACAGATGTAGGACCTTGGTGAGCCTGGCAAGAGTGTGGATGAGTCATTTTTCCATAGAGAGTATTACCAGATTGGTTGAGGACAGTGCTAACAAGGCCTCTCCCAACCTGGAGATAATCAGAAAGGCTTATGAGACACCCAGTGACACAGTATGGTCCCACCTGAGGTGTGCACTATAGCCAGGTAGATCTGGTGGCCTGGAATGGCCTGAAATCATAGTAACAATAGGAACTAAGGGTTGACTTACATCAATATTCCTAGGCTAGTCAGCCTAGAAAGAATATAGGACTCACCCAATAGGCTCTTCAGGAGAAATCCAGGTAATGGGCCCCTTCCCTTCATTGAGGGACCCAGCAATTGGACAAACAACAACTATAGAGTATGACCCTATGATACACACTACTGACAGTTGAGATTAGCATGATTGAAAAGACCAAAAGATTGACACAGCACAAGCCCGCCTTTAGGCAAGGCTGCCCTGAACCACCACCTAGGGCCCTCCCTGCCACCGGGAACATCAGAAGATCTCAGCAGGCTCCAGTTAGTGTGAGAAAATTTGGAACTTTGCTCCCAGGTGGTGAATTTAGGACTACTGTGGATTAACTGTATCAGTGTGGTGAGTGTAACCCTAAACTAGAGGTGTACAGGAGATAAATAGGGCCAGTACTACAACCCCTTCCAACTAAGTGTAAGACTTTGGTGTGTCTGAAGAGGGTGTGTGTGATCCCCTCCTACACATAGAAAACACCAGGAAGAGTGAAAATTACAAAACAAAAAAGCAAAATGCAGTCTCAAACATATAGTTCACCAAAGCAAGTACAGGAGACATTGAAATAGAGGGCCACAAAAATAACACACTGGGAATCTCTGAAAAGATAGCAAGTGAAATAAAAAACAACTCCATCAGGATATAGAGGAAATCAAATTAGAAGTACTCTCCAATGTAAAGATAGAAATAACAACTCTAGTAAAGGAATTGTTGAATGCAGCTAAAGAAGAACTAGAGAAAAAAGTACATGAGCATGGGAAACTGATTGAAACTTTGAATGAACAAAATAGAGAACAAGGAGAATTCATGAAAAAAACTCAAACCCATCCAAGAAACAAAAAAATTCTGTTGAAAGCATGCAAAACTGCCTAAAGGAAGCTGAGGATAGGATTTTGGACCTTGAGGACAGGATCACTGTTAGTGATCAGGAAAGGATAGGACTTTTAAAAATAAGAAAGCAGCATGAAATGATAATCCATAAGCTTCATGATGATGCCAAGAGCAACAATAAAAGAATAATGGGCATTAGCAAACATACAGGAGTTCAGGCAAATGACATACATAAGCTATTTACAGAAATAATAGCAGAAAATTTCCCAAACATGGGGAAAGAATCTGATATGCAGATAAGTTAGGCATATAGAACACCAAACAGTCACAATCAACATAAATCCACACCCAGACACATAATAATTAAGATCTCAGACATACAGCATAAAAACAGAATATTAAAAGCTGTCAGAGAAAAGACACAACTCACCTATCAAGGAAAGCCTATTAGAATCATGGCAGACTTTGCAGCACAAATCCTCAAGTCAAGAAGAGCTTGGAGTGAGGTATTTCAAGCCCTGAAAGAAAACAATCTTCAACCCAGACTGAAGTGCCCAGCAAAATTTTCATTCAAATTTAATGGAGAAACAAGATACTTTCATGACAAAGAACAACTGAAGAAATACATGTCCACCAAACCAACCCTTAAAAGAGTACTGTAAGACATACTAGACAGAGATAAAAATGACCACAATCCCCAAAACAACAAAAGAAAGAAAGCACCAGGTAGGATAAGCAATTAAATAAGAGGAAAAGCAGAAACAAACAACTGGAACATAACAGGGCAAAGTCGAGCCAGTACATATGAGTGATATCCATAAATATAAATGGCCTCAATTCACCTATAAAAAGAAATAGATTGACAGAATAGATCAAGAAACAGGACCCCACAATATGCTGTATACAAGAAACACATCGGACCCAAAAGGAAACTCATAGATTAAAAGTCAAAGGATGGAAAACAGTATTCCATGCAACAGGAACCCAGAAAAATGCAGGGGCAGCTACTCTATTTGCAGACAACATGAACTTCAAACCTAAAATGATTAAAAGAGATAGAGAAGGTCACTACATACTTGTTAGTGGTAAAATTCAAGAGGAAGAATTAAAAATTATAAATATATATGTGCCAAATACAGGGGCACCCAACTATATAAGACAGATACTAATGGGCATCAAAAACCAAATACACAAGAACACAATTATAACAGGAGATCTAAACAGCCCATTGTCACAAAGAGATAGATCAACTAGACACAAAGTCAACAAAGAAACAACATAACTGAATGATACCTGTGAGCAACTGGACATAGTAGATGTTTAGAGTGTTCCACAGAACTACACCAGCATACACATTCTTCTCAGCTGTACATGGGACATTCACCAAAATAGACGATATATTATCCCATAAAATAGTATTAAGTAAATGAAAAGGTACTGAAATCATACCATGCATAATATCTGACCGTAGTGCACTGAAATTGGAAATTAATGGCAAAAGAAATTGTAAAACCTGTATAAATACATGGAAACTAAATAACAGCCTTTTGAACAATCAGTGGGCTACAGATGAAATTAAAGAAGAAATAAAACAATACCTACAATTCAATGAAAATATAGAAATAACATACTGTAATCTATGGGATGCAATGAAAGCAGTCTTAAGAGGGAAATATATAGCAATAAACTGTCATATCAAGAAAATAGAATGAGCACCAACAAAAAACCTAATGCTCCATCTCAAGCTTCTAGAAAAAGAAGAGCAAGCTAAACCCAAAGCTTATAGAAGAGAGGAAATTGTAAAGATTAGAGCAGAAATCAATGCAATTGAAACTAAAAAAACAACACAAAGAATTAATGAATCAAAAAGCTCGATTTTTGAGAGAATCAATAAAGTTGATGAACCCCTAGCTAACCTTGTCAAGAGAAAGAAAGAAAAAACACCAATTCACACAATAAGAACTGAGAAGGGAGAAATTACTACAGATCCCATGGAAATTCAAAGGATCATGAATACCTACTTTGAAAATCTCTACTCATATAGTGGAAAACACAGAAGAAATGGACAGATTTCTAGAAACATATGAACTACCATAGCTCAACCAAGAAGATATAGCAATTTTGAACAACCCATTATCAGTTATTGAAATTGAAAATGTAATTAAAAACTTACCAACAAAGAAAATCCCAGGTCCAGATGGATTCACAGATGAATTCTACAAGAAATTTAGGGATGATTTGATGGCAGTACCCCTTAAGCTCTTCAATGAAATGGAGAAAAAAGCAATCCTACCTAAATCATTCCTGGAGGCAAGTATTACTCTGATACCAAACCCAGAGAAAGATCCAACCAAAAAAGAGAGCTATAGGTCAATCTCACTAGTGAACATTGATGCAAAGATTCTCAACAAAATACTGGCAAATAGAATGCAGCAAATAATCAAGCAGATTATACATCATGACCAAGTGGGGTTCATTCCAGGAATGCAGGGATGGTT
Source organism: Hydrochoerus hydrochaeris (assembly GCA_004027455.1). Lineage (NCBI taxonomy): Eukaryota > Metazoa > Chordata > Mammalia > Rodentia > Hydrochaeridae > Hydrochoerus > Hydrochoerus hydrochaeris. Next base: position 9,886 of record PVLA01020282.1, read on the forward strand.
TAACATATGCAAATCAATAAATGTAATACACCACATCAACAGAGCCAAAAACAAAAACCACATGGTCATCTCAATAGATGCAGAAAAAGCTTTTGACAAAGTCCAACACATGGTCATGATAAAAATGCTTCAGAAACTCGGAATACACAGTGTCTACCTCAACGTTATAAAGACCATCTATGACAAACCAACAGCCAACATTGTACTAAATGGACAAAAAATGAAAGCTTTCACTCCAAAATCAGGAACAAGACAAAGATATTCACTATCACCACTCCTTTTTGACATAGTTCTGGAAACACTAGCCAGGGCAATCAGAAAAGAGAGACAAATAAAAGAAGTAAAGATAGGAAAGGAAGAAGTTAAATTTTCACTATTTGCAGATGACACAGTACTCTATATAGAAGACCGAAAAAACTCCATTAAAAGACTGCTAGAGGTAATAAACAAGTGGAGCAGTGTAGCTGGATACAAAGTCTATGCTCAAAAATCAATAGCATTATTGTATACAACAAAAAACTCACTGAGAGAGAAATAATGGAAATATCGCCCTTACAATAACATGTAACAAAATGAAATATTTAGGAATCAACCTAACTAAAAATGTAAAGGACCTATATGCTGAATATTACACTATGCTGAAAAAGGAGATTGAAGAAGACATTAGAAAAT
>PVLA01020283.1:0-10551 GCA_004027455.1 Hydrochoerus hydrochaeris
ATATCAAGATTAAATAATTTGGAATTATAGTTACACAGATTTACTATCTTATTACCATATTTTTATCTGGCACTACTATCTCCCTTTAGAATATTACAGATTTATTTTTATTTTTCAGTTGTCATGGACTCTTCTTAGACAAAGATATGTTAACAGACCAACACATATACACATACATGTAGTATGTGGTAAGATATTTTGAATCACGTATTTCCAAAGTTAATACACTTATCCAAACACACCTTGTGAATTTTCCCTAATAACAATAATCAATTATATTTATGATTTCAAAAGTTAAGTAAGAGAGATAATGTCCATTTTTGTTTGTGTATATGCCTTTTATTCATGTCATGTTAGAACATTTTAATTTTGATTGTATTGAAATTTTTTCTGGTACTAGAATTGAACTCAGGACCTTATGCTTGCCAGGCAGGCACTGTGCCAGTGAGCTATATCTCCAACCCTGATCTTAATATTTGAGAGTTCACAAGCCTTAAAAAAATTCAACTTTTTGTTCTTTTTTCTTATTTGTTTATATTAAAAATTATTCTTTTTTGTAGAACAACTTTGGAATGATTTTAGAAAACATTAGTAATAAAATTCCTTGCAATTTGTACTAATTATCCTAGACCAGGAGTTAATAGTATACTTAAATGTATACTTAACTTCATCCAAGTATATGTTATTGTCTCTTCATTTTTTCAAATCTTAATTTACCTATTATTAAAATTTAAGCATATTATATGTGGAGGACATTTTTCTTGGTCATGTTCATCATGAAGTTTATCCTGAGATGGAACATTTTTTGTAGCTAAACTGTTTACTACCTCTTACTATTTGAATTTTTATGTGCTAGATGTTAATAGCTCCAAACTGATAACTCTTTATTACTGATATTCTAGCCTGCTCTACCATTAAGTGAATTCTCACACTGCCAACCTCTTGAGATCTCAATTTTTAAAGACCAAGACATTTCAACAAAATAAAAACAAATGTAAGGAGCAGAGAGTAAAAGAGGAGGTATCAAATACAGCCAAAAATTAAAAAAAAACTCTTTAATAATATTGCAATTTTGAGACAATGCTCATTGTGTTCTCAGCAGAATGACTATTTTTTTGTGAAAAGAAATTTAATTCAGCATACTTCTCAATTTCATATCAATTTGTTAAGCCTCACACCCAAAGATGAACCTAACTAAGCAATTCTCTAGGAGATGCCTTTTCTTTAAAATTTTCCAGGATCTCTCAAAAAACATTAAATTTGATTTTCTGAAATTCATGCAGATTATATGCATAATATATTTGGCATTAAACATTTTTATGTGTAGATTTTCTTCTCTTGAGAAATCAAAGATCATTAAAAAATGAATCATTAAATGAGTATAGGGAGTCTTTGGAAGACACTGCCTACAGGTAACCAGCTTGGTGAGGAGGCAGCAGGTGGCCATTCCCCTGCATGCAGGCCAGCAGCTTTCTGGATGCTTCTGACCCAGGTGGCCAGCACATGTGAGAAAAACAGTAGCCAGCTCTGCACTAGCATACTACAGGCAACCATTGGATGCTCATAGCCAGCACTGGATAGAAGAACCCAGGAAAACCAAACAGTTATGCTACAGAGAAATTGTAAGTATCACAGGAAGTTCCTGGAACCTAACTGCCTGCTTGTTTGGAAGAACCCAAGAAAATGTCAAGAAGAAGAAGACACAAAAGGCAGCCCCTGAGTCCAACACAAGCAGAGCAAGTCCAAGAGATGAAAACATGGAAGAGATTGGGAGTCACACACCTGAAGTTTCTCAAGTGATGGCAACTGAAGTAAAGAGACAATTTCTTGAGGCTATAAAAGAAATTAGAACTGAAATACTACCTCAGGTAAAAGATGAAATGAAAAACATAATAAAAGAATTCCTAAACATCTCTAAATAAGAAATAGATTTTAAAAATAGATGTGCATAGGAAAATGAGGGAAACCATGAATGAACAATATAAGGGAGATTTAGCATGCATGAAACAGATTCAAACAGACATCCAGGAAAATAAAAATTCCACTGAAAGTAGGCAAAACCACTTGAAAGAAACTGAAGATAGACTGGAAGACAGGTGTGTAGCAGCTTGTGATTATGAAAGGAAAGATCTCTTAAAAATAACAAGGGACCAGAAAGTAACAATATAATGAGTGTAATATTACAAAAAAGCAAAATAACTTAAGAATAATAGGTGTCAGTGAAAAAGCAGGATCAACACAAATGACATTAAAATCCCATTTACAGAAAAATAGCAGAAAACTTCTCAAACATGGGAAAAGGAATGGGATAAAAAGATAAGTAATACATATAGAGCTCCAGCTAGACATAATCAAAATATATCTACACCCTGACATATAATAATAAAGATCCCAGAAATTCAACACAAGAACAGAATATTAAATGCTGTTAGGGAAAAGAAACATGACATGTAAAGGAAAATCCATCAGAATTATGATTAACTTCTCAACACAAACTATGAAGTCAAGAAGAGCTTGGAGTAAAGTATTTCAAGTCCTGAAAGAAAACAACTTCCAACCCAGATTGATGGTACCCTGCAAAAACATCTTTCAAAATTAATGAAGAAAAATATTCTTTCATGACAAAGAACAGGAGGAATTCATGACCACCAAACCAACCCTACAAAGAATACTGAAGGATATTCTAGAGAGATAAAAATGACCACAGTTCCAGGAACAGTGGCACTGAATAGGGAAGACAACTGAATGGAGGGGAAAAGTAGGCAGCCAATAGCAGGCAAATAGCATGGCAGGGATGAGTCTGTGCATGTGCCTCATAATCATTAATGTAGATGGCCTCAATTCACCCACGAAACAAAACACAGGCAGAGTGGATCAGGAGACATGTTCCATCAATATGCTTTATTCAAGAAGCACATTTAACACAAAAAGAAATTCATAGACTAAAAGTTAAAGGAGAGAAAACCATGCTCTATGTGACAAGGAATCAGAAAAAAGTAGAGGTAGCTTGTCCATCAACTGCAAAATGGATAAGAAAGATATGGCATTGTCTATATGATGAAAAACTACTCAGCTATAAAGATAACCTCAAGGCTCTTGTAGGTAAATACGTACAACTTGAGATGACGCTTATGGGATGTAATGATTCAGAATCACATGTGTGAACACTGTGTTGTCTTCTGTTATGGATTAAAAACTGTTGGTCAACTTAACACTAGTTCAATTAAATCAGCATTGTGTTGAGCATAGACGTTCCATCTAAAGAAACTTGCCAGTATAAATAGAGATGTGGAGAAGACAAGTAAGGCATGTGAGTTTTTCTAAGTGTTGCTGTTTTGAGCCATTGGTTCTCCTGGAGGAGCTTATCATATCTAGCTTCCACAGCATGAGTTTGAACATTGTCATAAGAAGAGGTTGAGACCTTGTTGGTTAGAATGGCTGTGGTTCATTTGGGGTGGGGGGCTTTGGTCCTTACAGCAAGCATCATTTCCTGGCTCCAGAGGGGAAGATGTGTGCTGCTTAATCTCCAGGACAAACTCATCATGCTGACATCCTGGCATGTACTTGACTGTTCTTATCAATGGAGGATCTCAAGACCTCCATGTCACTGAGGATGGGCTGTGGTACTTTTCAGGGAATCCCTGGTTCTTATTTTAAGCATGTCTTCTCAGGCCCAGTGTAGAACCCTCAACCTACCAGTACAGATTCTTCACCCTGATAGCACACTTTCTAGCTTCCACCATGGACCTTTGGGCCTTCCCAGCATGCATCCATATATCAGATTGGTATGAGTCCTTCTTGTGGGCTCTAGACCTCTAGTTGGACTCATGGGAGGCATTGTCATGGACTCTAGGATTTCATCTGGAATCATGCAAGACATTTCTTTGTGATCCAGACCCTTGGCTGAATATTCTGAGTCTTTAGTGGTGTGGACAGATTTTCTGCACTTTCTGTGTTTAACTCTGGGTGACCATCATAAAATGATATAAATTGTGTTTAAAATATTATAAATTCTGTTTTGTTTGTAATTGTTCCCTTCACAACCCCTGACTGCAACATCTCCCTAGTATAGAAAACTAAAGGAGTTAATGAAATCCAAAATGAACAATAGATGTTGTGAAGGTGAAAGGGGAGGAGATGTCTAGGAAATGTCTAGAGGGGAAAAGCAGTGTCAGTACTAATCTATATCCTGTTATGAAACCTGTACTGTTTCAGTGTTCTGTTTAGCCTGCTTTTGTTCTGTTTTGCTTTCTTGATTTATCATATTTTATGGGATAGAAAGCTATTTCAAAAATAACAAAAATATATTATAGTAGCCATTTTTTATTTCTAACTATCTTTTTTTGAAGCCCAGTATTGCTTTACTTGTTTTATTTTGATTGATTTTATTCTATTTTGTTTTGTTTGTTTTACTATGTCTGATGGTATAGGCAACTAGTTTGCAGAAAACAAAATGCTTTATGGTAGACACTGCTATATTCCTACTATCTTGTTTTGAAGTCCTGTATTGCTTTCACTGTTTTGTTTTGATCAATTTTAATCTGTTCTGTTGTTTGATTTTATTATGCCTGATGGTATGGACATTTATTTTGAAGATAACAAAAGGCATTATGGTAGCCATTATTGATTTCCTTTTATCTTGTTTTGAAGACTTGTATCATGTTCATCATTTTGTTTTGATTTACTATCCTATTTTGTTTCATTTGATTTTATTATGCCTAATGGTATAAGCAACTGCTTTAAGGATAATAACATACATTATGGTAGCCACTGTTGTATTCCTACTGTCTTGTTTTGAAGTCCTGTATTGCTTTCACTGTTTTGGCTTTAACTGGCTTTATTCTGTTCTGTTTTGTTTGATTTTATTGTGCCTGATGGTATATTAAGTTATTTTAAAGATAGCAAGAGGCATCTTGGTAGCCAGTGTTGGTTTACTTTTATCTTGTTTTGAAGCTTTTTATCACATGCATTGTTTTGTTTTGATTGTCTCTATTCTGTTTTATTTCTTCCAGTTTTATTCTCTTCAAAATAAAAAAGATTATAGGAATCAGTAATAGATTACACACATAAATTCATGCCTGATCACACTGAGAATATTTTTTTCATATACTGGTTGGTACAAACAGGAATACTTGACTATGATGGAAGAAGTAGAACACACACAGAGAAAATTGTATCTATTTTAATGAAAATTGCTAACATGCATAGTCTGAAATATACATACTTTTAAATTTTTTAATTTAAAAAAAAGAAAACAGAAAAAGATAGAACCAATCAGAATTCCAAAAATTAAAAATAAGCACTTGGCACTAGCTAATGTATTGTGTATTGTTATCTTAGCAATGATTGTTCAGGTTACATGATCTAGGCATAAAAATTATCAATCAAAAATGACAGCACAAACTCTGCTTTTTGATGAACTAACAGAATAAGTAGTACAGTTATCTATCTGGTATATATATATACACACATACAATTATGTATGTGTATGTATCTGGCACATATATACATCCATACAGTTATGTGTATACCTACATATATATAATCTTTTCCTTTCTTCTTTCTCCTATCCCAATTGTTTTTCTATTTGAGCACTTTTTTCTCTTTCATTATTACAATATCTGTTGTTAATTTTGGATCTTATTATTCTCTCAGTTTTTTATTATTATTTATTTTTTATACTAGGGAAACAATACAATACTTACAAATGTGAGTCTGATTTATTTCATTTATGAATGTAGTCTCAGCTTGCCTCCATTTACCTATAAAAGCCTCAAGATTATCTTTTTATGACTGACTAATATTCCACTGCATTAAAAAACCTTTAAAATCTTTTTATCCATTCTGTGGTTTATAGTCATTTTGGTTGTTTCCAAGATTTAGCTATTATAAATTGTGCTATTATAAACAAGCATAGACATATATTAATGTGACGTGACATTTTCAATTTTAAAATACCTAGAAGAGGAATAGCTGCATTGAGTCAGACTTCCAATCCTAGCTTTTTGATGAATTTCCATAGTGATTTCCACAGCGGCCACACTAATCTACATTCCCACCAATAGTGAAGTATTCCTTTCCCACACAGGCCCCACCAATATTTGTTACTCTCATTCTTTCTAGAGTGAGATGGCATCTCAATGTTATTTTAATTTGCCTTTCTTCAATGACCACTAATGCTGAACATTTCTACATGTATTTATTTGCCATTTGTTCTTCTTCATCTGAGAAGTGTGTATTTATCTTAGATGCCCATTTATGGATTGAATCTTTGCATTTGGGGACCTGATGTTTTTCAGTTCTTTATATGTTCTAGATAAATTTCCTTTGTTGGAGAGACACATAGCTAAAATTCTTTCTTATTTTGTGGATTTTCATTTCACTCTGTTAGTGATTTCTTTTAAAGTGCTAAAATGTTTTAATAAGATGAGACTCCATTTGTTGATTCTTTAAAGTACAACCCATGTGGTTTGAATTTAGTTCATGAAATAGTTGCCTACTCATATGTCTTCAAAATTTCTCCCTACCTTGTCTTCCAGTATATTTAGTGTTTCTATTTTAATATTTAGATCTTTGATCCACTTTCACATTAGTTTAGTGCATGGCAATAGACATAGTTCTAGTATAACGTCTTTGCAATGTGGAAAGCCAATCCTTTAGTCACTATTTATTAAAGAAGCTATTGTTTATCCAGTAAATATTTTTAGCCCATTTGTCAAATATAAGGAGGCTGAGTATCTTTGTAGTTGTGTGCATCTTCTAATCTGTTCCATCATTCCTCAGGTCTGTTTTTTATTTTTGTCAGTACCATGCTGAGTTTATTACTATAGTTTTGCAGTATAATTTCAAGTCAGAGGTTATGATACCTCTTGCCTTACCTTTGTTGCCCAGAATCACCTTTGCTACTCTCAGTTTCTTCTTGCATTAAATCTGTATAACAATTTTGGGAATATGGCCATTTTCAGTGTGATTCTTCCTAACCAAGAGCAAGGAATAACGTTATATTTTCTGACATCTTCTTCAATTTCCTTTTTTAGAGTACTATAGTTTTTAGCATCTAGGCTTTTTACATCCTTTGTTAGGTTGATTCCTAGGTATTTAATTGTTTTGGATGCTACTGTGAAAGATGTATATTGTTTGTATACAGGGATGCTATTGATTTTTGAGAGTTAAATTTTTATTGTGATACACTGCTGAATCTGCTTATTATCTCTAGGTTCTTCTATGCAGAATATCATGTCATCTTCAAATAGTGAAAATTTAAATTCTTCCTTTCTTATCTTTATTTATTTTATTGCTCACTCTTTTCTAACTTCTCTGGCTAATGTTTCCAGAATTATATTGAATAAGATTTGTGATAGAGCACATTATTGTCATGTTACTCATTTTAGAGTGAAAGCTTTCAGTTTTTTCCATTTAGTAAAATGTTGACCTTCAGTTTTTCATGGACAGCTTTTATCAGATTGAGGTAGATACCATCTATTCTAAGTTTCTCTAAGGTTTTTTTTATCATGAACAAATGTTGGACTTTATCAAAATCTTTTCCTGCATCTATTGAGATGATCATTTGATTTTTGTGTTTGCCTCTGTTGATATGGCATATTACATTTATTGATTTGCATATGCTAAACCATCCCTTCATTCCTGGGTTAAAACAACTTGGTCATGATGTATAATCTTCTTGATTATTTGCTGCATTCTCTTTGCCACTATTTTATTGAGAATTTTTTTCATCAATGTTCATTAGGGAGATTGACCTAAAGGTCTCCTTTTTGATTGAGTCTTTCTCCTTTTTGGTTGGTTCTTTGGTATCAGAATAATACTTGCCTCCAATAATCAGATAAAGTGGATTTTTTCTTTTTTTAATTTTTTGTTCTTTTTTATTTAAAGAGAAAAAAGCATGTAAAGGGTAGAGATAATACAGAATTTCAGAAAAAGATAAACAATAAGAAATCACTAGTCAATAAATTACATATTGTCCTCTTAGAAATAGTTGTTCAAGTTACAAAATTAAAGCATACAATTAGATAGTCAAACAGTGAGAGTGTAAACAGCTATGCATACATGAGTCTCTACATGTATTTCTATTCTTTCTGTATTAGAGGGAAAAACAAAACTTAGCAAGACAAAACAAGACAAATTCCTATAAAAACATGAAACCAAAAAGTTGTATAAAACCACAGTACAAGGTGATCTACAATGATTGCTGTGTTGTTTCTTATTATCTTCAAAAGAATTGCCTATATCATCAGGCATAAATGAATATAGCAGTATAATTGGATATAGCAGTACATAACAATATTAGTAAAAATAAAACATTGTGGACAGTATAAAAATTCAAAGACAGGTAATAATCAAAGCAGAGTGGATATTCTAGTGAATCTTGTCATTGTCATCCTTTTCAATTTCATTGAAGAGTTTGCAGTTTTAGAAATAAATCTTCTCTAAATTTCTTGTAGAATTCAGCCATGAATCCATCAGGATCTGGGCTTTTCTTGGTAAGTTTTTAATCACATTTTCAATGTTGGTAGCTGATGTTGTGTTATTCAAAATTCTTATATTATATTCAGCTTTGGTAGTTCATACATTTCTAGAAATTTGTTCATTTCCTCTGTGTTTTCCATATTACATTACTAAAGATTTTCAAACTAGATGTTCATGGTCCTCTAATTTCTCTGGGATCTGTAGTGATTTCAACTTTTTAATTCTTAATTGTACAAATGCGAATTTTTTTCTTTCTTTTTCTTGATAAGGTTAGTTGCTTATCATTTTTTAATTCTTTCAAAGAATCAACTCTTTGATTCAATAATTCTTTGTGTTTTTTCTTAGCCTCAATTGCATTAATTCCTTTTCTGATTTTATAATTTTTCTCTTCTATGAGTTTTGGGCTTGACTTACTCTTCTTTTTCTAGACGTTTGAGGTGTAATATTAGGGTGTTATTTCTGCTCATTTTGTCTTTCTGATCTGGTAACTCATTGCTATAAATATTCCTCTTAGTACCACCTTCATTGTGTCCCATAAATTTTGGTACGTTGTATCTGCGTTTTCATTGAATTTTAGTATTGTTTAATTACTTCTTTAATTTCATCTGTAAGTCATTGGTTGGTCAAGAGGTTGTTATTTAGTTTACATGTATTTATGTAGGTTTAGCAATTTCAGTTGTCATTAATTTCCAATTTCAGTGCACTATGATCAGATACTATGCATGGGATAATTTCAATCCCCTTTAATTTGCTTAAGAATGTTTTATGGGCTAATATATGGGCTAATTTAGAAAATGTTCCAGTGCAGTTGAGAAGAATGTGTATTCTGATGTTGTTGGCTGGAACACTCTGTAAATGTCTACTAAGTCCACTTGTTCACAGGTTTCATTCAATTGTTATTTCTTTACTGACTTTTTGTCTAGTCATCTATGCATTGGTGATAATGGTGTATTAATGTCCCCTGTTACAATTGTGGTTTTTTGGATTTTGTTTTTCATGTCTATTAGTATTGGTCTTATATATTTGTGTGTTCCTGTATTTGGTGCAAATATATTTATGAGTGTTAGTACTTCCTCTTGAATTTTTCCACAAGCAAGCAAGTATGTAGTGACCTTCTTTACCTGTTTTGATCATTTTTGAAGTTCATATTGTCTGCAAACAGAATAGCTACTCTTGCTTTTTTTCTGGGTTACTGTTGCATGGAATATTGTTTTTCATCCTTTGACTTTTAGTCTATGAGTTTCCTATTGAGTCAGATTGTTTCTTGTATACAGCATATTATTGAATCCTGTTTCTTAAACCATTCTCTCAAAACCTATATTTTTTAATTGGTGAATTGAGACCATTTACATTGGTGGATATAACTGACATGTACTGGCTTAACTGTGTCATATTATTTTCCTGTTCTTGGTTTCCCAATTTCCCTTCTTGTTTAATTGCTTGTCCTGCTTGGTCTTTTATTTCTGTTGTTTTTCTAGGAGTTGTAAGCACTTTTGTGTCTCTCTATTATGTCTTTCAGTACCCTTTCTAGGGTTAGTTTGGTAGACAAGAATTTCTTCAGTTGTTTATATCATGGAAGTATCTTATTTCTCCATCAATTCTGACAGAATGTTTTGCAGGGTACAACAATCTGTTTTGAAAGCTGTTTTCTTTCAGGACTTGAAATACTTCACTCCTAGCTCTTCTTAACTTGCAGGTTTTTGCTGAAAAGTTTGCTGTGATTCTCAGGTGCTTTCCTTGATAGGTGAGTTGTGTCTGTTCTCTAACAGCTTTTAGTATTCTGTTTTTTCCTGAATTTCTGGGTTTTTACTTATATGTCTGTGTATAGATTTACTTTGGGTGTGACTGCTTGATGTTCTATATCCTTGTTTATTTGTATATCTGATTTTTCCCATGTTTGGGAAATTTTCCACTATTTTTTCTATGAACAGGTTTTTTATGTCATTCATGTTAACTCCTGCATTTTCATTGATGACTATCATTCTTATATTACTACTCTGCATCATCTTGAAGCTGTTGAATTGTTATTTCATGCTCACTTGTTATTTTTAAAAGTTATTTTCTTTC
>PVLA01020284.1:0-10551 GCA_004027455.1 Hydrochoerus hydrochaeris
GAAAGAAAGAAAGAAAGAAAGAAAGAAAGAAAGAAAGAAAGAAAGAAGCCAGGCTGTAACCTGCCAGGATGATTCCCCAGTTCACCCAGGAGGACAAAGCCCTGTTCCCACCTTTTCTTAGCCTCTCTCCTTAGTCCTCCTGGGTCCAGATAATTTGCAGAGGCAGCCTGCAACAGGGGCCCTTGCACAGCCCAGGCTGTACCGCTGAGTGAGGACAGCACCAGCAAGAGCCAGGAGCAGGGAATGCAGGGAGCCTGGCAGGGTGTGGGGGAGAGCACCTTTAGGAGCTGGCAGCTGAGAGGCACTGAGGGAACCAGGAGGCTCAGAAGGGGGCACAAAGGCATGGAAAGAGAGGGTGGGGACAGGACCTTGGGGTGTGGGAAATGCAGATAGATGGAAGTAGCCGGTAGAATAGGCCCTAGGATAAATGAATGGACCTGAGGCCTGGAAGAGATGGTGATCATGGAGCAGCAGGAAACATGAGGCCTCGGGGCTGAACTCCAAAGATGGGCGGGGACCAGGAGGAGCAGACCTGGACACCAGGAGGAATCTCAAGCCAGGGCACAGGACCTGAGGGAGGTGCAGAGGGGTCTGAGGATAGGGCTGGGAACCACAACAGTGTGCAGAGTGGGCAGAGGAAGCAAGGGCAAGGGGAGGAGCCAAGGGAGGATAGGGCAGGGCCGGCCTTGAGCTGCTGCCCAGCTGCCCTCTGAGCTCAGGGAGGAAGTGGAAGCTCCAGGCACAGGAATCCCAGCTGCGTGCAAAGACCTGGCTAGATGGAGCAGCCTGGGTGTCAGAAAAAGCCAGGCCAGGTCCAGATGGGTGTTTCAGGCAAGATGGGAGCGCAGACACCCAGCGACCTCCAAGCAGCCAGTGGGACCCAGATTCTAGCTATGGTTCCTCAGCATGCACTCTGGCAGGATCCCAGTACACAGAAATGGAATTTGAGCCTGCTCCCAGGCAGTAAGATCACACTCTGTGTCCAAGACCACCCAGGGCTGCACACAGGGACTGGGCCCTAACTAGGTGCTGCCTAGCACCACCAAGCAACCTGTGGGACACAGATACCAGCTTTGGGCCCTCACCCCATGCTCCAGTGAAATCCTAGCACATGGAAAGGGAATTAAAGCCTGCTCCCATGCAGTAAAATCCCTTGCAGCATCCCAGACCACCCAGGGCCATACACAGGGAAGGGAGGCTCAACTGAGCCATGCCCAGTGACCACCCAGCAGCCAGTGGGACACAGATTTCAGCCTCAGGCTCTGAAGGCGCATTCTGGTGGAATCCCAGCACACTGAAAAACTTGTAATTTAGCTCCCAGTTGGTGAACCTTGGACTACACCAGATTAACTGTGCCAGTGTGGTGAGTATGCCCCTAAAATAGAGATGTACAGTGGATAAATAGAGCCAGTAGTAAAGACCCCTCAAACTAACTGTAAGACCTTGGTGAGTTCGAAAAGAGAGTGGGTGACCAATTCCTACAAAGAGAAAACATCAGGCAAAGTGAAAATGACAAAAGAAAAAAAGCAAAATGCAGTCTCAAACCTCTAGTCCACCAGAAGCAAGTACAGGAGATATTGAAATAGAGGATCCCAAAAGTAACACACCAGGAACCTCTGAAAAATAGCGAAGGAAATAAAAAAAACAACTCCATGGGGCTACAAAGGAAATCAAATTAGAAGTACATGCCCATGTAAAGACAGAAATAACAACCTTAATAAAGGAGTTGCTGAGCATACCTAAAGAAGAAATTGAGAAGAAAGTACAGTAGCATGGGAAACTGATTGAAACCTTGAATGATCAATACAGAAAACATGCAGAATTCATGAAACAAGCTCAAATAGCCAGCCAAGAAACAAGAAATTCTATTCAAAACTTGCAAAAATGCATAAATGAAGCTGAGGATAGGATTTCAGACCTTAAGGACAGGATTGTAATTAGTGATCATGAAAGGATAGAACTTTTAAAAATAAGGCAGCATGAAGTGAAAATCCAACATCTTCAAGATGATACCAAGAGAAAAAAATATAAGATTAATAGGCATCAGTGAAGATGCAGGAGCCCAAGAAAATGACATAGCCAAAATATTCACAGAAGTAATAAATGAAAACTTCCCAAACATGGGGAAAGAATCTGATACGCAGATAAGTGAGGCATATAGAATGCAAAACAGTCACAATCAACATTAATCCACACCCAGACACATGATAATTAAGACCTCAGAAATGCAGCAAAAAAACCCCAGAATAATTTGAGCTGTTAGAGAAAAGGCATGACTCACCTACCAAGTAAAGCCCATTAGATTCACAGCAGATTTTTCAGTACAAACCCTCAAGTCAATAAGAGCTTGGAGTGAGGTATTTCAAGCCCTGAAACAAGACAGCCTTCAACCCAGACTGATGCACCCATCAAAACTTTCATTCAAACTTAATGGAGAAACAAGATAATTCAATAACAAAGAGCATGAAGAAATTCACGTCCATCAAACCAACCCTAGAAAGAGTACTGAAAGACATATTACACAGAGATAAAAATGACCATATTCCCCAAACAACAACAGAAAGAAACCACCAGGTAGGATAAGCAATTAAATAAGGGGAAAAGCAGAAAGCAAACAACTGGAACATAACTTGGCAAAGTCAAGCTAGTATGTATATATCAGTAATATCCATAAATGGAAATGCCTCAATTCACCTATAAAAAGAAATGGACTGACAGAATGGATCACAAAACATGATACCACAATATGCTGTATACAAGAAACACATCTGACCCAAAAGGAAACTCATAGATTAAAAGTCAAAGGATGGATAACAGTATTCCATGCAACAGGAACCCAGAAAAAAAGCAGGGGTAAATATTCTAATTGAAGACAAAGTGAACTTCAAGCCTAAAATGACTAAGAGATAAAGAAGGTCACTACATACTCATTAATGGAAAATTTCAAGAGGAAGAACTAATAATTTTAAATATATATGCACCAAATACACAAGCACCCAACTATGTGAGACAGACACTAATAGATATGAAAAACCAAATACATAAGAACACAGTTATAACAGGGGATCTTAACAGTGCATTGTCACAAAGAGATAGATCAACTAGACAAAAAAATCAGCAAAGAAATAACAGAACTGAATCATACCTGTGAACAATTGTACTTAGTAGATGTTTACATAGTCTTCCACCAACCACATCAGAATACACATTCTTCTCAGCAGCACATGGGACATTCTCCAAAATAGACCATATATTATCCCATAAAACACTCTTAAGTAAATGCAAAGGTACTGAATTCATCCCATGCATAATATCTGACCATAGCACAATGAAATTGGAAACCAATGGCAGAAGAAATTGTAAAACCTGCATAAATTCATGGAAATTAAATAACAAACTTTTGAACTACCAGTAGACTACAGATGAAATTAAAGAAGAAATAAAGCAATATCTACAATTCAATGAAAACACAGAAACAACATACTGTAATCTATGGGATGCAATGAAAGCAGTCTTAAGAGGGAAATATATAGGAATAAATTGTCATTTCAAGAAAACAGAACAAACACAAATATATAACCGAATGCTCCATCTCAAGCTTCTAGAAAAAGAAGAACAAGCTAAACCTAAAGCCCATAGAAAAGAGGAAATTGTTGATTAGAACAGAAAACAATGCAGTTGAAACTGAAAAAATTGAAAAATTTAATGAATCAAAAAGCTGCCTTTTTGAGGTAATAAACAATATTGACAAACCCCTAGCCAGCCTTATCAAGATTCATGCAATAAGAACTGAAAAGTGGGAAATTACTACAGATCCCATGGAAATACAAAAGATCATGAATACCTACTTTGAAAACATAGAGTGGAAAACAGAGGAAATGGACAGATTTCTAGAAACACATGAATTACCAAAGCTCAACCAGGAAGATATAGCTATTTTGAACAACCTAATATCAGCTATTGAAATTGAAAACATAATTAAAAATTTACCATCAAAGAAAAGCCAAGGTTCTGATGGATTCACAGATGAATTCTACAAGAAATTAAAAGAAGATTTGATGCCAGTACTCCTTAAAAACTTCAATGAAACTGAGAAGAAAGCAATCCTCCCTAAATCATTCCTGGAGGCAAGTATTACTCTGATACCAAAACCAGAGAAAGATCCAACCAAAAAGGAGAAGTATAGACCAATATTGCTAATGAACATTGATGCAAAGATTCGCAATAATATACTAGCAAATAGAATGCAGCAAATCATCAAGAAGATTATACATCATGATCAAATTTGGCTCTTTGCAGGAATGCAAGGATTGTTTAAAATACACAAATCAATAATTGTAATACTACACATCAACAGAGCCAAAAGCAAAAACCACATGGGCATCACAATAGATGCAGAAAAAGCTTCCAACAAAGTCCAATGCACGTTTATGATAAAAACGCTTCAGAAACTTGGAATATGTGGTGTTTACCTCAACCTTATAAAGGCCATCTATGAAAAACCAACATCCAACATTATACTAAATAGACAAAAACTGAAAGCTTTTAGTTTACAATCAGGAACAAGACAGGGATGTCCACTATCAACACTCCTTTTCAACATAGTTCTGGAAATACTAGCCAGGGCAATCAGACAAGAGAGAGAAATAAAAGGAATAAAGATAGGAAAGGAAGAAGTTAAATTATCACTATTTGCAGATGATATGATACCCTATATGGAACACCGAAAAAACTCCATTAAAAGTCTACTAGAGGAAATAAACTAGTTCAGCAGTGAAGCTGGATACAAAGTCAATGCTCAAAAATCAATAGCCTTCCTGTACTCAAACAAACCCTCACCATGAGAGAAAATATGGAAATATTTTCCTCTACAATAACATCTAAAAAAATGATATACCTAGGAATCAACCAAACTAAAAATGTAAAAGAACTATATGCTGAAAATTATACTAAACTGAATAAACAGATTGAAGAAGATATTAGAAAATGCAAGGATATTCCTTGCTCTTGGCTAGGAAGATCCAGCACTGTGAAAATGTACATACTCCCCAAACTGTTATACAGTTATAATGTAAAGCCAATCAAAACACCATTGACATACCTCACAGATCTAGAGAAAACTCTCCTAAAATTCATTTGGAAACAGAAGAAACCTAGAATAGCAAACGCAATTTTGAACAACAAAGGCAAGGCAAGAGGCATCTCAATTCCAGCTTTAAATCTATACTACAAAGCCACAGTAATAATATCAGCATGGTAATAGCATAGAGATAGAACTGAGGATCAAAGGAACAGTTTAGAAGATGCAAGCACAACTACAAAGACACTCAGCCACCTGATATTTGACAAAGGTGCTAAATATGTCCACTGGAAGAAGGATAGTCTCTTTAATATATCTTGTTGGAAAAATTGGCTCTCCACATGCCGAATACTGAAACTAGATCCATGCATATTACCATGCCCAAAACTAAAGTCTAAATGGATCAAAGGCCTAAATATTAAAACAGAAACATTAAATCTACTTGAAGACAAGGTAGGTGGAAGTCTTGGAGACATAGGGGTAGGCAGGGAATTTATGAACCAAATGCAAACTGCATAGGAAACACTTAAACGAATCAAAAACTGGGATCTCATATTATTGAAAATTTTCTGCACTTCAAAGGAAATCACCAACAGAGTGAAAATAAACCCACAGAGTGGGAAAGAATTTTAGCCAACAACTGCTCAGACAATGCACTTATGTCCAGAATATATAAAGAACTGAAAAACCTCAAGCCCCCAAAATTCAAAGATCCTCTCCAAAAATGGGCATCTGAGATGAACACCCAGTTCTCAGAGAAAGATATACAAATGGCAAATAAATACATGAAGAAATGTTCATCATCACTGGTAATTCAAAAAATGCAAATTAAAACAACATTGAGATTCCACTCACTCCCAAATGAATAGCTGCCATCAAGAAATTAACAGATAACAAATTGTTGGCGAGGCTGTGGGGAAAAAGGAACACTGCTCCACTGCTGGTGGGAATGTAGACTGGTGAAACTACTATGGAAATCCATAAGGAGAATTCTCAGAAGACTAGGACTGGAAGTTCCATTCAATCCAGCTATTCCCCTCCTGGGTATTTTCCCAGAAGTACTGACAAGTTCATATCACAGTGATATATGTGCACCCATGTTCATAGCAGCACAGTCTGTATTAGCTCAATCCTGAAAACAACCAAGATGCCCATCAACTGTAGAGTGGATGAAAAAGATGTGCTATTTTACACAATGGAATATTACTCAGCTATAAAAAGGAGACCTTCATAGGTAAGTGGAGGCAACTTGAGACTACCTTCATTAGTGAAACAAATAAGAATCATATTTATTAATATCATATTGTGAATCTAGTGTAAAAATGATAAGAATTATGAGTAATAAAAACCAAAATTTGTAATTCTACTGTAAAAACGAGGAAAAGAAGGGGCTCTAAGTGATACAACTGCATGTATGTTTGAGTGTGTAAAATAGATGACAATATTGCTGAATCTTTATTGGATTTTTGAGCAGAGCTGTTTGCAGCCTTACTGTTTGAATGTCTACAATGTATCCATTAATTTTGTAACTTGAACAACTATACCCAAGATGACAATATGTAATTTATCAACTAGTGATTTCTTAGTTTTTTTCTTTTTTTTCTTTTAGAATTCTTTATTATTGCTACCCTTTATCTTTTGATTTTTTTTTCTCTTTAAACAAAATTTTTAGAACATTTTTAAAAAAAGATGGTATAATGTGGGTCCCAAGAAGACAGCGACCCCCAAAGGCTGGGATCCATCCTGGCTGCAGGGGTCCAGGATGCCTTAGAGAAAAGAGAAGAGAATCAAACCCAAGGCCAAAGCCCAGGATGGGCAGAGAAAGGCCAGGGTGCCCAGGTCTGCAGGAGACAGCAGGGGTACAGTGAAAAGGCCAGGGAAGCCCTGGGCCTGGAGTGTGGCAGAGCCTTGGCCAGGGAATCCCTGGGCCTAGAATGTAGCAGAGCTTTGGCCAGGGCCAGGACATAGGCCATAGGGACCAAAAGGAGAGAGTGGGCCTACTGGCAGGACAGAATGTGAAGAATTCCACCAGAAGCTGAAGAACAAGCATTACCACTGGAATTGAAAAAAGTGTTTCACCTAGTGCTCAGGAAAAGACAGGACCAAGTGTTTGAGGAACAGCCTCAAAAGTCCTGGAGACCAAGAAAGAGACAGGGAAACCAGGACCACAAATGATTGCAGGACATTATGGAAACCAGCACCTCAGAGAGCCCACACAGGCTGGCAGGGGTGCTTGAGGTGAACTTAGTCCTCCTCTTGCCTCAACCATGGTGTCCTAATTGATCAGTCAGCAACCAGGGCTGTCATGCTCCATCAGGGGTCCAGTTACAACAGATAACTCTGCGATGCATTCCATGGAGGCCTGCAATCAACTCTCCAGGTGCCACTTCCACAGACTGCTGCATTGAGGATGCTGGGCTACATCCCTGTGTTTGGGTTAGTGCCCCTCATGCAGAACCAAATCATGAGCCAAGAGTTCACCTACATCCCTTAAAGTTTAGTGAGGATAAAAAGCCCAGAAACCAAGCCCAGGTGCCTTATAAACAGAAAAAGGAAAGAACCTCTCAAGTGCCATAACATTGCAAACTGGTAGAGTGTGTGCCTTTTGACTCATCCACACAGTATCTGTGTAAGATGAGCAGTGACTCCCTTAGATAGGCAATGGATAGATTGACCCCAACAATCAACCAGTTTTTCCAGTGATAATGACAGACAGATCCCCAGAACACCTTTTCATTCTCACATCTGCTTGGGCCAAAACCTGGCCACCCCATCCTCTCCAGTTAAATGAGGAAGGGAGCTAAGGAATGTCCCTCAGTTCTCTCTTAACACAGGATTTCTGGGCAGTGATATACCATTGACCAAAACACAAGTATCCAACTAAGCCCCAGGAAGTGACTCTTATACCTCTGTATCTCATATCCAAGCCTCAGTATCCTGGTTTCAGGTAGCTTGACGTTTTTCATCTTCATGTGAAAGTAAGTTATGGTCTCAAGTCCTATGGCCCAAGTACATTGTTATAACAATTGTGTTGCTTGGGGAGGCTGGTGATAGATTTAATTGTCATTAATACCATAAGTAAAGCTACAAGAAAGCAAGTGATATTTTTATTAATATGCTTTCAACCAACTGTTCATGTGTGACTGTGCCACTGTGAGGCTTGTACCACTGAACGGGACTCATGCCTACTGATGAGACAGTCATGCAGGTACTGCCAGTGATTCATTACAGTGAAAATTTGTTAATGTTACTTTATTATGGTGAGAATGTGTTAATGTTACTTTGCTTTGACTTTCTCTTTCATTATTATTGCTATTACTAATTTTATTCCTTAGAGAGAGACAGTGAAAATTAAATTGTATATATTTGTGTATGTGTGCACTTTGAAATTCTGGTTACAAATCATTCCTTTCTCTTTTTTTAACCTTAGACAGAAGATATATATATACACTGTTTACATGAGCAAACATTTATCAAACATTATTATCTTTTTGGATCTTATTTTTCTTTTCCTCTGCACTTTTCCAGTGTCACTCTAATTTTTTAATGTTAATATTTCTGTTAAAATAATTCAATGCAATCTTGAAAATCTCATTAAGAATGCCTTGATCTGTAACAGGTACACTTGGAAAAATTTCTATTAATGAATGAGGGAGAATAAAATAACACATGCATGTGCTTATATTTCAATGCATTATGGAAGTGCCTTTTATCTTTCAAAAATATTTATTCTATTTGTATTAGTACATGTTTGCAGTATGTAATAATTATACTCATTATGGAAAGTTGTTTCATTCACATAATGCATCTTCATGAATTTTAATCACCTTCCTCTTCCTTCCTCCTCTCCTCCTTCCATTCGTGGTCCACCTTTCTCTCTCTCTCTCTTTCTCTCTCTCTCTCTTTCTCTCTCTCTCTCTTTCTCTCTCTCTTTCTTTCTTTCTTTCTTTCTTTCTTTCTTTCTCTCTCTCTCTCTCTTTCTTTCTTTCTTTCTTTCTTTCTTTCTTTCTTTTCCTTCCTTCCTTCCTGCCTTCCTTCCTTCCTTCCTTCCTTCCTTCCTTCCTTTTTTAGTATCAGGAATCAATCTTATGACCTTGCATTTGCCAGGCAAACAGTGATGCTAAAACTCCAGCCCTCACCTTCCTTTGTCAAAAGATAGATCTCCCTGTTTACTCAGAAAAAAATACAGTATGGGATAGATGCATAACGTAACTTTAAATTCAACTATTATTTTACTTATTGGATTCAGTTATCTGTAACAGACTCCAATAAGATTCATTAGGTGACAAACTACACAAAACAAAAATGAAGTTCAAGAATGATTATGTCACATAAGTTTGAAGGAATAGTGATTTTTTTTAACTACAGAAATTTTCAACTAAAAAACCAAGTATTATAATCTGTGGATGGTTGTACAGGTATGATTGAAAATCCCTAACAAGTAGTAACTTTTGGTTTTTGAAAACTAGATTAAAATAGAAATAAAAGTAATAGGATCATCAGCAAGCCAGCTAAATTCAAGAGCAGTCTTTAGAATCATAACTGATAAGACTAGAAACATGTTTAGGACTTTAGAATCTTAACACTCAACATGGTTGGTGTCTAGAAGAGAGGGCCTAAATTTCAGTATTACACTCATTAATTTTGAAGACTCAAGTTCATGTATCTAGTTGTGTATGAAGAATAAGGGAGGCTTTGAGCTGTTATTTGCACTTGGGCCATGGTCATGCTAATGAGAAAACTCTCCCGGGGTTATATTTCAGTTGTCTCCAATAGTTCCACAAGTGGCTGTGTCACTTGTCCAATGTGCTGCATTTATTCCTGACCCATATTATCATTATTACTGTAGTGATGATTGTTTGTAGTTCTTTCTAGACATAATGAGTAAATAGAAGGATAAGTCCATAAAAGTTATTTCAGTGGAAGTAAGTTACTTTGATGAAATCTGGCAGTTTCAGTCACTTGTGAAAAGTGGAGATTGATCCCTTGTTTGCATTGTATTTGGAAGAAATTTACATAGCAATTTATTTTTCAGCTGGTAAAAAAAAACTGCAGGCATTTCTCCCTTAAGGTAAATTAGTCTATTGAGAAGAATTCTGAGCTCATGCACAAATTTTTAAAAAAATGTGAAGAATTGATAATAATTATGATGTTTTCATTGAAAAACAGCACAGAATGTGGGACAGGCAGGCACATAAACCTGATTTTGTATGTAACGTATTTGAAAGATCCATTCTATGACTCTTGTGATATCTGTCATAGATTATAACATGGCCATGCTGTAGCTCCTTTAAAAATACATTCAAGAAATTAAATACATCTTAGTCAAATCTTTATTTATGCTGACTAGTCTGTATACATCAAACACATGCCCAGATACACAAACAATTATATCACATGAGCACACTAAACAACTTACAGAGTTATTAGCTCAGTATTACCTTACTATCTTCTTTGTTTTATTAGTGGTA
>PVLA01020285.1:0-10548 GCA_004027455.1 Hydrochoerus hydrochaeris
ATCACCGCCACCATCACTACCACTATCACCACCACCACCACCACCACCATCACCACCACTACTGTCATCACCACCATTGTCATCACCACCATCACCACCACCACCATCACCACCATCGCCATCTCCACCACCACCACCAAAGGGAATGTGGTCCTCTCATTCAGAATGTTTTGATTAGAACTTTCTCCGTTGCTTCCAAATGAAACTGAACTTCCAGGTCCCTTTCTTCCATGCAAATTCTCTCCATTCAGATGATGGATTTTCCTTCTCTTTGCTGGTTAATGAGCCAACAACCAGCCTGGATGTTTCACACGGACTTTGAGGGCCTCTCACATGGGGTCTACTGAGTTCCTTTTGCTAAATGTCTCCAAAATTTTTATTCCCTTGGGAAGTAAAATCAAGCAGACATACTCATCTGTCGTCACTTTCTGTCATTGCTGAAGACAGTTCCCAGGAAGGTTGAGGCCTCGCACCTCACACATGCTGTCTTCCAGCCCTGCAGGAAGGAGTCAAGGTGGGATGCACCCTTGGGTGCCCTTTGATTCCAGCCTACCAGGCTGAAGTCAGGTTCAGGCAGGGCCACTAATCTGGAGGTTCTAGAGAGGAGCCCACTTCTGAATGCACACAGGCTGTAGCGTGCTACGGACCTTGCAGGCTGGCAGCCCAGTGCTGGTCACCACTTCCTCTGGTCTCCTGAAGCTTCTCTGGAGCTGCAGGCCATGCCTCTCATCACTGCATCTCCCGGTTTCCCCTTCAGTTCCTTCTCTGCCACCCACCAGAAACAGCTGTCCTGTCTCAGGGTTCCGGTGCAGGAGGCCCAGGGTACTGCAGCCCGGTCCCCACCCAGGGCCTGCACATTCAGTCATCTGGGTGAGTTCTCTCACCCCTTGATGGAGAGGAGTCACAGGTCCCAGGGAATTCTGGCTGGGGCCTCTTTGGGGACCAAGACACAGTTTCCCACACGTCAGATCCTGGCAGAGGCTGAACAGAGCACAAGGGTGCCCACCAGACAACTGCAGTCCATGCCCGCAGGGCCTCCTCTCTGCCAGGAGTGACCTCAGAGGTCCCCTTTGACAGCAGTCCTGCTGGGCAGGGGAGCTGCTCCCTGGAACACAGGCCATTTATCACCCGGGAACCAGGAACACACGGCCATGGGGAAGAGCTCAGAGCCGGGCTTCCCCGGAGCAGCACTCTAATCCTGTTACGCACTTGCAGCACGGAATGAGAGATTTTGCTGGTCTTCGAAATCCCATCTGGCTGGGAAGCTCCATGCACAGGGCTTGCTCTAGGGAGGCTCCGCCCTAAAGCCCTGGTCCTGGGTGAGCACTGAACGCCTCGTCACCCCACGGCCACGGCCCAAGCACTGTGGAACGCGCAGCCTGGGGAGGAGTTGTCCTTGCCTGCCGTGGTGCTGCGCTTTGCATTTGGAGGATTCTTTGCCCCTCAAGGACATCATCTGACACTGAGTAAGAGCGTCCCAGGGTCCCTCTCTTCTAGATGAGGCTTTTGACCCTTCCTGAGTCAGCTGCCCCATCTTCCTTCCAGCTCCTGCAGGGACAGTCACCCCTGTGCGGAGCGCAGCTGCCCTGATGGATCCCTCTGGCAACAAGGCTTGGTGGGCTCATTTGAGCACACGGAGCTGTCTCTGGGTGCCGGGGCGGGGGTGGTGACCTTTGAGGGCAAACACCTCCCAGGCCACCGCCTCAGACTCCTGCTCGCACCAGCCCAATGAGGGCCTGACAGCCGTGCGAAGGAGGAAGCTCTTGTGTCTGTGCAGCCTGCAAAGGAGAAGCCCTCATGCTTCAGCGGGTTGGCCCCCAGTCATGAGTGCGGCAGGTTGAGGGGAGGCGCTCTGAGGGGTGATGGCTGTTGCCTGTCCTGAAGGCTGCTCTGACCCGCCTACGGGATATGGCTTGTCTGAGCACAGAGAAATGAGACTTCTGTATGGGCCCAGTCGTTACTCTCAAAACAAAGAAATCTTGGCCAGATCACAGTTATATGTTCATGGGTTAAAAGAGGAGAAATTGGCCCAAGATGACTATGACAGGTGGGTGACAGACCCAGGCTAACCTAGATGTGTGTGTCTCCAGGTCCCCCAGGAGGGAGCCAGCCGGGTCCCCTGATGCCTGACTGGACATGGAGGGCAACCGGCTGTGCTCAGGGTGACCAAAGTGGGCCTGCAGCAGAGTCACCTGGTGCTAGCACCCTGCAGCCCTGGCCTGGCCAGGCAGAACTGCCCCCCTCTCTGCAGTCTGCGCCTGCCAAGGTGGCCCCAACCTGCACTCAGGGGAACAGGTGGCTGTGGCCACTCCTTGTGTCTCATCTGCCTGGGCCTCTGCCCAGTGCCCCCAGCAGGTTTGTAGATGTGGTGGGCACCTATCTGGTCAGCACGGACAGACGGCTGCACGCCCCCGTCAGAGTAGAGGCAGCGCTTCCAGCAGCCTTGAGTAACAGAGCCATCACCGTATGTCTGCATGAGGAAAACGCAGCTGGAATGTTCCCCCCGGACCAGGAGCCACTGCCCAGGACTTGACGCTTTCTGGGCCAAGCTGACCATGGTCACCCATGGACGGATCTTGCTCAAAAGGAAAACATCCTTTTAGAGCTGTGGCCCCAGCTGGCGGGAGTCACTGGACTTTTGTCTGCCCAGGAAAACCAACAAAAGTTGCTTCTCCCTTTCTTCGGGCAGCAGGCTGGCCCTGAGCCCGGTGCTGAGACCCTGGCCCAGGCTTCTGACTATGGAGTGCTCTGTGTTGGCTGCGTCTTGTTTCTGCCATCTCGGTGGCAAAAGGTCTCAGGCCTGGTAACGATGTTGTCAGGAACAAGCACTCAGGGCTGGAAGGTCGCAGCTGAGCGGAGGCCGTGGGATTCCCCGGAAGGGGTCAGCACTGGACTGAGCACACGAGCTGCCCAGAGTGGCTCCTGTGTAGCTGGGGGCATTCACACCAGGCCCTTTGGGGAGTGCATGGTGGCTGGCCCTCTGTTCCCAAGCTCCATCAGTGCAGAATGACAACCTGAACTCTGTCCCCAAGGGCTGGAACAGCTTTCCTGTGGCCTGAGCACCTGGGAGTCTGCTAGGAAGCCCGGACTCCGAGCCCAGCTGGGCACTCTGTGTATCAGGAGGTTGCCCGGTGGTGCCACGCTGCAGCCCGCAGGACACTGTAAGGAACGGAGCCAGAGGGGCAGTGTCCAGGCTTCGGGGACTCAGGGCCTTGGTTTCTACAGCTTTTCCTGCCCCAAAGATATGGACTGTCCTGGATCTCTTGCCACACCTCAAAGTCCATGTTGGAGCGAAGAGGGTTTGCTTCCACCTCCTGACCCAATACGGAGGATGGGTGAGCTCTCCACATCCATGCAGCTGCCAGACCAGTGTCACTGCTGTGGGCCTCACACTGGACCTACTGAGACCTTTACACCCAGGACCCCACAGGGTAGCGACCATGTCCTACCAGCCGATGCCTGCCCAGGAAGTCCTGCAGCCGCGAGCTCTGGGTGCAGGGTATGGGGGCCCGTGGCTCCGCCTCCTCCTCCTGGCATGGGGACCACGCTGGCCCAGCCTCTCTGCCATCTGGGAAGGGCCAAGCCTGCCCCTCCAACCCTGAGCCCTGGCTTGAGGCCTCTCCCAGATGGGTTGTGGATGCTTCCGGCTGGACATTTGAGGACAGCTCTTGCAGATCACTGGTTCCAGGCCCTGGGGACCATTTTGGCAAAGCCAGTGACCAGGAGGATCTGGGACATTGGGGCAGCTCTCTGACCCCTCTGCATGTGGCAAAGTGACTGCTGGTGGCCTTGATGTCACTGTTCTTACTGCAGGGCCCATCTTGGGGATCTGAAAAGCCAGGAGCTGCTGGAGGGGCCTCTCCCCCGTGAGGTAGTGGGGTGGGGCTTTCGGAGCCTCTGAGCTTCCTGATTGCACTCACAAGGGACACTTGCTCCAGCCTCAGGCCCACCCACTTCTCCGGGCTTTGGCTTCGTGGTCGCAGCTTAACCCACCTTGTGGCAGCCAACTCAGCTCATCTGACTCCAGGAGCCGCTGTGGCCGATGCCTGACAGTAATTACTGTAAAGTCTCGGAGGCAATAAAATCGTCCCCTTGGGAGCAAACTCATCTGCAAGTGGAAAGGGACCCAGAGAAGGAGGGAGGAGCAGCGGGGAGGGGACAGAAAAAGACTTCAGATGCGCCATGTACACGCGACAACTCCCCTCGAGAAACAGAATCCTTGTGTATCACAAACGTGTGCTAAGAAAAACCCACAGTCTTCCAAAGTGCCCAGGTTGGGAAGCTTTATGCATCTGTGCATGTCCCTGCCCATTTGTCTTCCATAATGAAGATTCATCTAAATGTGACCATTTGTGTGTGGATTTGCTTTATGGATTGCGTGTGTGGATTGTTTTTGGTGTGGATTTTATGTTTATAACTTGAGTTTCTGTGATTCACACACAGGTAGAGACATATCACCTTCGCATGTCCCTCTGGTCACTGCTGTTGTGACTGCCTCTAGAAAACTGTAGTTTTCCCAAACATCCTCAGGCTTCTGGTTTGACCTGCCTCCCAGGGTGAGGATGACACCCAGCAGGACAAAGAGGGCAAAGCTCTGTCTGCAAAGAGGGCGGAGCAGAGAGGGTGCCAGGCGCAGATCCTTCCAAATGCAGTTTCGCCCAATACCTGGAGAAGCACACAGGGCACCCACCCTCAGGGATTCGAGGTTTTGCATGTGGTGGCCCAGGACACCCCAAAGTCACCAGGAAAGGGCAGTGTCCCCTCAGTGTTGTGTATGTGTTGGGGGCTTCAAGTCACAGGGTGCCCACTCAGGTCCCCAGTTCCCAGCACAGAGAAGAGGTACTGCTGTGGGGGCGGCCCTCAGAGGATCCCCAGGCTCTGTGGGGCCCATGTAGGCACAAGACTAAGAAGGACACCAGCTGGGCACCTTGTGGCGGCACAAGGTGCTGGGCACATGTGGGCTGTGACACACAGGGCACCTGGCCCAAGTCCCAGCTTGGGTCTGTGCTCTGAAACAGGACCCTGGCTTCACATGCTTGGTGTTGGCGAGACTGGGCTGACCACACTGACCACATCGACCGCGTGGGGCAAAGACCATTTTGTTTCTGTGAAGGATGCTGATTAAAAAGCACAGGACAAGGAGGCCCAGAGCACACAAACGCCCAGCTCAGCTCCTGCTGCCCCACCAGCCACTGCTTGTTGGGAAAGGCTGGGTCCTGCTGCCGGCAGCAGGAAGTGCTGCCATGGCTCTGGAGAGCCTGGGGTTGTGCAGGATGCTGGGAACAGAGTCAGCGGCCTAATCACTCAGGTTGGGGGACACAGCTCTGTGCAGAGGTGTCAGAGAGCAAGGGCAACATGGGGAAGGGTGGGGGGTCAGCGGCGAGCACCCCCGGCACACAGCTCCCCGCCTTGCCTAGCAGCTTTGCAGCCTGCCCCCTGCAGCCCGGGTGCAGCCCTGCAGGTGAGCAGGGGTGTGCAGGCAGGTGTGTGCAGATGAGGGTGTACAGGACAGTGTGTGCAAGAGAGTGTGTGCAGGTGAGTCAAAGGTCTTCTCCTGCTCTTCGCCGCTGTGAGCTCCCGCATGGTCATTCTTCGGTCTGTCTTTGGTGCAGGGTCGTGCTCTTGGACTTGGCAGAAGATTGCAGGATTCTTTGGGAATTTGACTGTCATTTCTGGATCCTCTGATGCTGGCTGCTGACAGATCTCAGAAATGAAACACTACAATGGAGCATGAGACACTAAAACCATTCTATGCTCTTTCTTCACACCCTCAGAAAGTGGTTCCACACTGATGGGAAACCCACCCATCTCTGCATCAAAAGAGAAGGAAAGTGTTCTTTTCCTTGGTTTAGAATCAGAACCCAGAGCACAGTGCTTGCCTGGCTGGCCTGCTGGCCTCTGGGTTCGATGCCAGGATTGCAGAGAAGACAGAGGGCCGGAACCCTGCATTCCCAGCACGCTGCATTCCCAGCATGTACTGCTGCTCGCCTGTGCACACGGCCTCCGCAGGATGCTCCCCCACAAACGCTCCCTGGTGACAGCGTTCAAAGTGCAGCCACTGTGATGGATGCTGTCACAGCCCGGACCAGTGACAGATAATACACTGGCAAGAAATCAGCTAATAGTAAGTGCTGGCGGGGCTGTGGGGAAGAGAAATGCTTCTCCGCTGTTCTGGGTGCGGGGACTGGTGCAACCACTGTGGAAATCAGTGGAGGGTCCTCAAAAACCTAAAACTAGGGGTTTTAGCCCAAATGGCTCTGAGCTGATCGATGGACAAAGAAGATGTGGGGTTCTATAGACTGGGGCGGGGCACTACCACGGAAGGACAAGCTTGAGACTTTCCTGGCTCAGTGGGTGCACCCGGAGGTTACACTCGTGAGTAAATCAGACGCACACGTGTAAATGCCGCATTGTTTCTCTGCTGTGACAAACCGAACGTGTAAATAAGGACCAAAGTGTGCAACAGGTATTCGGGATGCGGCGGAAGCGTGTGAAAGGCAAAGAAAACTGGGGAGCGGGGGGGAAAGGAAGGGGCAAGAAAAACATGAGGAGAGGACAAGTGGAAATAGCTTTGTAAATAAGTAGTGGAAGCGGGGTTGAAGTGGAGAGGGGGATGAGAAAAGGGGAAACGGAGCTATGTCACACACAGGCGCAAGTTCCCCGTCAGGCTTGTGAGCATCTAAACTGCACCAGTAAACCTAAGGTTTAAAACAGAAATGCTTTTAAGTTACCTTGACTGAAGTAGAGCATATCTTGTCTTTCATCTATTTTAATAAGCTTTTGGATTTTTCTTTTCAGTCCTTAAAATCTCCTTTTTAAAGCAGTTGTGGTGGAACACACCTGTAACCCAGCTACTGGGGAGACCGAAGCAGGAGGATCTCAAGTTTCAGGCCAGTCTGAGAAACTTAGGGAAACCTCACCTCGAAATGAAATACCAAAGCATCTCGGGTTTTTGCAAAGAGAGCAGAACTCTATTCTCAGTGCTGCAAAAAGCAAAGAAACAAAAAGAAAACATTCCCTGTTATATTCACAGTAACAACATAAGTAGAAAGGATTTGTTCCCTCAGTTTGATATTTATCTTTTTAATTTCCTCATGATTATTATTTTTGCCATAAACATTGAAAAGTTATTGAAGTCGTAAATCTATTTCGGGTTTCCAAACGTAATCAGAAAGTCTGTCTTCACTCTCATATCAGAGTGAAAGCCACACTGGCTTTCCGTGTTTTCAAATACTCAAGTCAAGGTCTTTAGTACACCCGTAGGTCTTTCTGGTGTACGGTGTGAGACATGGACCAAACTTCATCCAAACAGCAGACACAGCACCACTCATGTAAATCCACACTGCGCAGCAGTGCTTCAAGATGTTAGCCTAATGGGTCGCCAGATCTCCATCTGTGCCTTTTCCTGGGTTTCTTTTTCCCAGGTGACATTTGTTTTGTGTTACAGATTCAACATCATGCAACCAACCCCACCGCCATCTCTGTCTTCCTTCCTCCCTCCCTCTTTTCCTTTCTTTTCTTTTCTTTCTTTTCTTTTCTTTTCTTTTCTTTTCTTTTCTTTTCTTTTTCACTGGGTCCTAAACCCAGGGCCTTTACATAGAGCTGTCCCTCAGCCCTTTAAAAACCTGATTTGCTTTTAAGACAGTTCTTGAGGGCTGGGAATTTAGCTCAGCAGTGTAAGCTCCTGACTGGCAAGTGTGAGGTGGCAAGTTCAACCCCCAGTACCAATAAGTAAATAAATACAAACAGAAAGGTTCCCGCCAAGTGACTAAACTGCCCAGGCTGGGCTCGAACTTGCATCCCCTGCTGCTCAGCTTGCCGAGCCCTGGGATTCTGAGTGTGCGCCACCAGGCACAGCTTGGCCGAATTTTTTTTTTTTTTGACCGGTTCTTTAGCTGCACAGTCCTGCAGCCTCGGTGGCCTGAGTGGACGCAAAATGTTTCCCTTCCCTGGCCACTTTGACTTTGGGAAGAGCCAGAAGTTGCCCGGTGCCTGATCAGGTGATTAAGGTGGGTGAGGACACAGCGTGCTTCCAGGAGCTGCTTTCCTGTCGCACGGTGCTTCCCGGCAGCCATCGCCATATTTTTGATTTCAGGACACCATGAGGACCCTTAGGCATCAGGACTCTCAAGCTGCTGTAGACAGAGCCAAGAACCACGGACTAGGTGCGCTGGAAGCCGGGGAGCAGGTCTCGGGACCCAGGACACCAGGCCTCTCTCTGCTTGCTGCTCCTGCTGGTCTCAGTCTGGATCTCACCCAGTCAGGAGAGCATTCACCCGGGCGGAACCTCGGGGAACCCAGACCTTCTCCGAGCAGTTTCCCTTCCCTCCTTCCCTCGCTCTCCATCTCTCCACCCTCCTCTCTGCCCCTCCCTTCCGGTCACAGCGCGACCTGACCTGAATGGGGAGGAAAAGCTGCCGGTGAGCTAGGGGTTCAAATCCCCACACATGGCGCGGGGGCCCCTCATGGTCTGCGTGGTGTGGGGGCTGGGCCAGCTGCCGAGGTGCTGTGCCTGGGCCCTTGGAGGACACAGAGGCAGTGGCGAGTCCAGGACTCACTCAGTGTCTCCTAAGCGCCCAGGCGTTTTTTTATGGAAGTGAATTTAACCCATAAAAGAGACCAAGAAACACAGCGGGAAGCTGATTTCCCTCAGGGCCTGACTCAGAAGGTAGGGCAGAATTCCCCACTGGCTCATTCATGTTTCACAGCGGAATAGAGAGGGAGGAGGCCTCGTGTCCACAGTGAGTGCTGGGGTCCGGGCACCCAGCCCTGGGCTTCCTTTGCTGGGGGCCCGGCTGTGAGGGGCCCGGTCGCTGACCTCCGGGGAGACCATCCTGTACTGTCCTGCAGTTGACCCGGTAGCATGCCAGATCGCAGCCCCTGTGGGTGCCGCGGCTGTGTTAGGTGGCTGCCCTTCGGAAGGGCCTGCCGCTGTCGGTTCGGAACATTTTGGATGCTAATCAGGTGGGATGTGGTGCTGGCCACTGTGCGTGGAAGCTGTGTGGTCCCTGCCTGCCCAGCCTTGTGCTGGGCGGAGGGTCAGGTTGGAAGGGAGCAGGAGCAGGAAGGGGAGCAGCGGGGAGTCGACTGGCCGCCTCTGTGGGAGAGGCCCTGGGCCACACAGCCTTCCCGCTGGACCTAGGGTGGCGCTGGGCACAGTGCTGGGGCACAGGAGGGGCCCCTGGGAAGGAGGAAACCAAGTCACAGGCGGTTTCAGGTCCTGAGACGTAGGATCCAACGACCACACGGTGGGCTCATTCTCCAGGCACAGAAGAACCCCAGGGGGACGGGGCAGAGCTAGGACACAGCTCGCTCTGCTCAGACCAGAAGCCGGGCCACACTGCCCCTCCTCCTCCTCTCTCCTCCTCTCCCTCTTCTTACCTTCCCTCTCTGCCGTCCCCTCCCCCTCCTCTTGACAACTCAAGGGGTGACCTCAGGGTCTTGGTATTGAGCTACACTCTTAGCCCCTTTTATTTTGTATTTTGAGACAGGACCTCCCCATATGGGGCTGGAACTGGGGCTCCAACTGCTTAACCTTTCAGATAGTGAAGATGGCAGGGCGGGTCTCCACACCTGCTTTCTAGCTATTTCAGTGCAAACCAGGCAAAACAGAAGCCTTTCCCACCGAGGAGCCAGCTTTCCTCAGCGAGGGGAACTTGAGAAATGGTTTCCACTTCTCCGTCCCAGGATCTCCTGCCATTTGGTGACAGGTTGGAAAGCTGTTTTGCCATAAACATCCGAATTTCGGCACAGCAGATGCTTCTCATCATGATAGCGGCTCGGATTCACCCCATGTCAACTTGATGGTGAAGACCTGGCTTTATGGCTGAGAGCCAACAGCAGGCAGTGCAGTCCAGGGGCCCTGGCAGGAGGGGCCCTGGTCACCACAAGGTGCTGCCCCAGGGCCTGGCAAAGTGACTGTCATGCCACACCCTGAGCCTCAGCTGTATAGGATCTGCCTGGAGACTGGGGATCCAGGAGAGAGAGATGCCCAGGACCCCGCCACGCCAATGCGACAGACTGACAGAGGGACGTGGCAGAGCATCTATGATCCCAGCTACTCAGGAGGCTGAGAGAGGAGGATGGCAAGTTAGACATAGCCCAGCCTGGGCGACTGTGCAGTCTCAAAATAGAAACCTCAGAAGTGCCGGGGATGCAGCTCCGTGGCAGAGCAGTCCTGAGTTCCAGAATAGCAAAGGGCAGGGAAAGCAAAACAGCAGGTGAGGCAGGCATGGGACCGGCCGATCCCGCAGTGCAGACATTCACAAATCACTTACTAGGTGGAGGTGCAGGGGAGGCCTCCCCGTCACCTCCTGGGGACCCTGGTTTGTTGCCCTGGCACCAGAGGACACCTACATTCTCAGCTGGTGCAGTTTTGCTTTGTTTTGTTTTTCAGAGCGAATTATAAGGACTCGGTAGGTTTTAGCCCAGACTTTGAGCTGCAGTGGCTAAGGCACCTGCAAAGGCCTGGCGCTTGGTCACATGGCTACTTTCAACTCTGTGACCCAGTGCTGTCAGCCAAGTTAGGCAAACCACACTGATGCCTGG
>PVLA01020286.1:0-10547 GCA_004027455.1 Hydrochoerus hydrochaeris
CCCCGTGACTCTAACTCACAAGTCAGTGGGCTCCATGGTGCAGTCACATCAAAGCCCAAGCCAGGGGGTCAGATTGTCACCTCGCTCCCCTCACAGCCTGCAGTGCTCTGCGCCCTTAGAAGGTAAATCAGGAAACCTGTGTGTCGGCTGCAGTGAGCCTCAGGATCTGCCCTCTGTCCATGTCTCCACTCCTGTCTCTCCTACTACTTCTATCCTGTCTGTCATGAATAACATTTGCTAGTTTTAGTATCAGACACAGGAGAAAGCACTACTTATACTGGAGTATATCATCATTATAAAGTACAGTTTCTCATATGTGAGATTCCATTGAGACATTAAAATGAAATTGTAGGGATTGTGAGATGACTTTTTCATATTAGAAATTGTTTGAGATGGGATGCTTATGCATGGGAAAGTTCCACTCTAGTTCTCCTTAGTAGAAAGGCCCCTCATGCTTGGAACAGAAACATTACTCCTATTCCCAAAGGCCTAACTCCTCTAATACTTGGAATGGATGCGCCCCCACCCCCACCCCCAAGCAGAGTCACAGTAACTTTAAAGACTAAAGACTGGCTTTCAATAAACTGAATTAATCACCATAGGATTAGATGGGAAGACCCTAATGGGACTCTTTGGTCCTGAAGAGCCAATATGTGACCCTAGTTACTCCTCAAATAGATAAGGAGACACAACCTTAGCTTACAAGGCAGGAATGTCAAAGGTATCAACAAATCTACAAACTTAACCTGCAAAGGACATCAATGGTCTAGAAGTGTGTTTCACCAGTATGGTCTTTTGTCTTCTAACTTATCCTTTCCCTAGGATTAGAGGATGTCATGCAACATATGGAGGCCTTAACTAATTATGCTCAGCAAGCCTTAAATGACACTGTAGCTGGTCTCTCTCCTAAATGATGAAGTAAAGTTAAAGAGGCAAGGTGTCCTTCAAAATCAAGTAACATTAGACATTCTAGCAGCAGCACAGTGGGGTAATTGTGGAATTATAAAAGGTAAATTTTGTACATACATTCCTGATTATTGTGCTAATATTTCAACAGCTGTTCAAGATACTTGATGAACTTAATAACATGGTGAGATGGGAGCTTTTTGAAATTTCAGGTCTTTTTAAATTGTTTACATGTGCATTTGTGCACTCCATGAGCTTAATAACATATCAGATTCTGAAATTCTCTGGACTTGCCCCTTTTCTTCTTTATGGCAAACCATTGCTAGCTCTTCCTTGTGGAACCTTTGCTAACTATATTTACAATTATAGTCTTGATCTTACTTGGCGCATACATACTTTTTCCTCTGGCATTGT
This sequence comes from Hydrochoerus hydrochaeris, assembly GCA_004027455.1. Lineage (NCBI taxonomy): Eukaryota > Metazoa > Chordata > Mammalia > Rodentia > Hydrochaeridae > Hydrochoerus > Hydrochoerus hydrochaeris. The sequence continues at coordinate 1,321 of PVLA01020286.1, forward strand.
CTCCTCCAAACTTAAAGCTATGTGTTTACCCAGTGTGAGAACACCTGGCATCTACTGAGGGCTTTTTGATAGATCCTTTGCGGATTGTTTCTGACTGCTGGTCACAACTACCACCCTCTTCAGCCAGAAATAGCCGGAATGGTCTTCACCATTTGCCCCAGTAGGGCAGTTAGGGGAACCTATTCAGAGGGGCAGTATATAGAGAGCTAATTTACTTAGAAATATTCTAGGCAGTGAGAGAGGACTGAGTCCTCAAGAGTCAATGCATAGGGGACAATATATCACAACTGGGGGAAAGATATGTTTGTCAAAGATCAGACTTTAAGACAAATATAGAATGACTACACTCGCATTGTTCCATATGAATCATTAATTTAAAAATAAATGACTTCCTCCCCATAGATTTGGTTTTCTTGTACAGTGAATTCCAAATATATTGTTCTCAGAAATAATAAAATTTCAGTTTTAAGGAAAAGGTATATACAAAATTATTGGAAAAGTAAACAACCATTCCAGAGGTTTTCTTGTAGGGACTAATGTGGCCAGTGATGAATAAAGTCTGGATGGATTTTTGTTGAGTGGGTTGATTTAGAGGCTGTTTATGTTTAATCAGTTGTTTGACTATAGGAAAAGATTTATTCAGATGGGAAACCTTCCTGAGGGTGATTTAAAAGTGAAACAAACAGCAGTGTTGCAAACATATTCATACTTGCATCTAGGTCAATAGTCAGAATTTTTCTGATGTCTGCAATGGGAAAGACAATGTCTAAAATCTCTGATAGCTTTTTCATGGTACTCTCCTTAATGTAGTTTAAAAGATGCTCTCTCCAAGGCTGCCTGAGCCTGGGGAAGCAGGGTTTTGGGAGAGCTGAGAGGGAGGCAGGACCTGGGGCAGCACCCCAGAGGGAGCAGCCTCACCAGGACAGCAGCTTGGAGCCCTCAGCTGCTGGGCTCAGGGGAACCTGGGGTAGATGGGACTGTCACTTAAGTAAGGAGGACACAGCTCTGTGAAATGCACTTGCCAGGCAGGGGTTTGTACCACTGAGCTATGTCTCCAGTCCTATTTAATTTATATAATGATTAACAAACTAACTTCCTAACTGTAGAGGCCAATAACAAAATAGTGTGTAATTGCACATACTTGGCACTTTAGACTGACTCATTCATTTCAACCAGTGTCCTACTCTGAGTAGACTTCTTAATTCTTCAGCAAAATTTTAACACTTACTAGGGAATCTGTTTCCAGTCCTAAGAAAAAAGACCATTCTTAAAGAGATAACCTTAGGCTTACTGAAACAATGAAGTTAGATAATTTTGTTTAAAATTGATTAAAGCTGTTTTCATGTTGATACGATGCTACATTTTCTAGCATCTGACTAATTTACCTACTCAGTCACCTGGCTAAGTGTGTCACTTCAGATACAAGCATAGGTGAGCCCGCTGTTGGCGGCTCCAGCCTGACTGGTGCCAGTTCTCTCTTTACTTTCAAACCCAGTCATCAGCTCTGAGCTCAGGTCCATCCCCGCTGCCTCAGCCAAGTCACTCCGACCTGCAGCTCTGCTCTCACTGTTTCTCAACGAACCTTTAATTCCTCCTATCCATAGTATCTTTTAAAATAAGTGTTTGAACTTATTTCAAAGGCATAAAATTCATACCTATCTTGAGATAGCAGTTATCTCTCTTGCTCCGTTCACAAATTATGAAACAGGCAGTCCATCACTTCATGAAGAAAAGGTCTCTGGTTTTCGTCCCGTGGAATCTGTAAACCCAAATGCCAGTTTTCATATAGTTTAAATCCTGCAGGTTTATTTTCTTCTGTATAAGCCGAACAAACTTCCCCATGCTACAAGGACAATTATTTTGTAAAAATTAATAGGAAGATATTTTAGCTGTCTGTAAACAGCATTTCAGTCAAGAATAGGCATTCAATTATGTGTGAATTGTGTTTACTTTGCAACCATAAAAGTACATGCGGTATGAGCTGTTATTGATTTTAAAGATTCAAACATTGCCTCTCAAGTGTCATTTACTCTGTGGTTGCTTTACTTAGGTTTTTCCTCTCCCTAACCAAAAACTTGTCCCATCACAGAATTCATTCCCATTTGGCAGATGGGACCTTTTAGCCAGAGACTTGACAGTTCATCACTGACAGAGGCAGAGATGGGCTGCTTTCTCAGCAGAGCCATCAGAACTCAAAGTGGAAAATACATGTGTATGTGACTGTGCTCACTGAAGATTTGGATATTAATAGGGTCTCCTCATTTTTCCTTTTAATCTTGGGAGTGATCTGCCCCATATCTGAGAAAATAAGTAACCAGTAAATACTAATCAGTATATTCTTCTCAGAACATTCTAAGGATTTTCTAAAATAGGTCTGAGGGTTCTCAGTTCCTTAACAGGCATTCAGGTGCTAGCCTAGCAAACAATGAGAAAAATCTGGAGTAATGAGTTGGAACACAGAAAGGGTGTTGCTTCAGGCTTCCCGGGGCCAGAGAAGGGAAGGACTTGAGTATTCTAGGCAAGCCATCAGCCTTTTAAGTTTTCTCCAGGCTAAAAATAAAATCCCCATCTCCCAGGGTTTCCAAAATCTTTGGGCAGATTTCTGATCCTCAACTTAAAGTATTTCAGAACTGGACACAGTTCCACAGGGTCAGACTATGTATTAATTCCAACCTGATGCTTATTCAACCCCAGGACGACAAGTGCTCAGCAGCACAATCAGGACCAGTGGGGTTTCCCTGTCCTTGCCGCTCAGTCTTCCTAAGTAACTAATCTCTTGTGTGTTTTGGCAACAAATGAAAGAAAATAACCTAAGAACCAATTTTACAGTATCTCAACTAAATAATAATTTAGTATATTTCCTGGATTGTCTAATTCATATAGTAAATACTTTGCTTAAAAAAAAAAACCTCTCCCTAAGTATGTGGCTAAGCCTGACTACACTCCTCCCAGCTACACAGGCTTTCTCATGGGTTCACAGAGCGGTCAGAAGCCTGCTGAGTCTCGGCAGGCAGCAGCCTCAGCAGACCTCAGCCTCACCCTCCCTAGCCCCTCTCCTCACAGGGGTTCCAGGGGACCATCTGTGCAGCCCGTGAGTCCCTCACACACTTCCGTCAAGGGTTGCTCACTCCTCTCTCCTGTGAAGCTGCTCAAGTTGGAGCAGGAGGAGGCTCCCGAGGGAAAGGGCAGTGACCTGTGTTACAGGGGAGCAAAATTGAGGTAATTTTTGCCTGCTCATGGTCTGCTGCTTGTCCTTTTCCATGTGTGCTCTCTGATGGGGCTGAATCTCGTGGTCTCCCCTAGGACCCCTCACTCCTCTCCTTTATCCTGAATCAGGGAGCATCTGGCTGTGTCCACTGCAGCCTCACTGGACAGCTCCTGGCCACAGCTGCTTACCTAGACATAGTGTGCCCAAAGGAGCCAGAAAAGCCTGAGAATCAGGTCATGATGTCACCTCACATAAAGATTAATTATAAGGCATGAGAGATTTTGTGAAAATTAAGTGACATATGACATTTATAATAGATTCTATTAAAAAAAACCTGGAATTTATCTTTCTAAAGAAAGAAAAAATATAATTAAAAATCCCTCTTCCATTTAACTTCTATTTCTATAGCAACCAGCACTGACCTGGACACTGAGCTGTCCCCTAGTAGTAGTGGTGAAGAACACCAGGCCCTGCATTGTCACAGGCACACAGTTCCTTGCCATGTGACAGTGAGGGATGCAAAGCTGTGGGCCTGGGGAGCACTTGGAACCCTCCAGGGTCACCAGGCCCTGCATGGTAAGCAATCAAAAGAAGAGGGACAAGGAAGAGTAAAAACACTGAAAACTCTCCTGACATTCAAGAATATGCAAATGAAAGAATTCTTGTTCCTTAGGGTTCCTCTGTTGAAATTTAAATGAGCAAGCTTCTCTGAGTTCACTCTTGACTTATGTATAACTATTGTCCTGGTGACCCTCCATGGGTGGGTCAACCCATACAGCTTTAGCTTCCTGGTTACCTCTGGCTCTTCCAGATCTCAGGAAGAAAGCACCAGCAGTCATCAAGGTGAGGGCCAGGAGCACTAGGAGCATGGCCAGAGTCACTGTCCAGGTGCTGACCCCAGGAAACAAAGCCTCTGGAAAACAGGAAGCAGCTGCTGAGCCCCAGGTGGACACTGGCTGACCTGGTGCTGGGCTCCAGTCCTCCAATGGTTTCTCCAGGGAGAAAGCAGGGCAGAGACTCTGGACCTCAGCCCCACTGCAGCTCTCAGAATCTCAGGACCTGAGGGCTCCTGTGTCCCTGCTGCCCCAATGTGTGAGGCCCAGGGGGCCTGAAGAATTTGGGAGATCCGGGAACACACTGGGTATGGAAACCAGTGCAGCAGACACTCACACATCTACCTTCTAGACTGAATACCATGTTTATATATGTGACCTGCGACAGTGTTAATACACACAAGGACACTCAGTGCAGGAGACTCTTCCTCACTCTCTAGGTGAAGCTGCCCTGCTCCTCTCTGTCCAGTTATTGCCCCCTGGGCACAGCTGTGAGCCCAGCGCTGTGCTGAGGACACAGGGGAGAAGCTCTGCCATCAAAGTGGGGAAATGGAAGGGGGTCAGGTGATAAACCACAGAGATGTCAGGATCCACGCCTGGTAAAACACAGTTGATCTCACAGCATTCACTTAGCTCTCCCTAGCAGAACTCACTGCTAGGGTTCATCTGAAATGTGTGACTATAGATAACTTAAATGTGAAAGAATGAACAACCTTGTTGCCTGTGTTTAATCTATGTGATTATGGGGGCTTAGAAGAGAGATAAGGACACTCTCCTTCAAGAATGAGGTTCCTTCCATTGTTAAAAACATACTTGCATGGTAACCAGCTAATCAGATAATTGCTGTTTAATGCTTATACATAATCTGTTCAAATTAGATGAGCATGAAGATGCATTCTCTATCCATGCTATGCTCTACCATATAGGTTTTAGGAGACTTCTGGCATTAGGATTAATGATAAAAATTAGATTTCTTAGCTCCAATTCTTTATTCTACTGAAAATAGTCTGTGATCCTCTATTGGTATGAAAGTCTAAGTGCAATATGTGGGTTACCGGATCACGTCGAATCTTCTTTTCCTAAAGTTTTCATCAGAAATTTACTCCTTTGATACATAATTTTCTCTTTTTAATTCCAACTTCCAAAGCTGACTACTTACTTACCTTTAATGTACGTTAGTTATCAAACTAAATTACAAGAGGACATTTTAAAATAATTCTTCCAGACATTAATTTCTGTATTAATCTGGTATTATAGATTTGAGATGAATTAATTTACTGACTAGTGGGAATGTTAACAATGAGCATACAATATCTACAACAGTTTACACTCCCCTTGAGGACACAACAAACAAAACTCATAATACACAGGGCAGCACAGAGAGGTGCTCAGCGCAGGCGGAGCTGGGCGAGGCTCCTGGACAGGGCTCAGTGTCCAGGACAGTGGGAAACTGCTCCTTTGAGGAGGCAGAAGGAGTGCAGCAGGCAGCGCCATGGGCAGCGGGGCTGTGTGGGGTACAGTGGGGCAGGAGGTGGGGAGAAAAGGAGAGAGAGGCAAAGGCTGAGGCTGCAGAGAGAACAAATGCACAGACAGTGGGACACAGTGGGCAGCGGTTTTCCAGGGTCACAGGGCCAGCAGGGGGCGGTGCCAGGATGTCAACTCTGTGTGACAAGAGGAGGAATAAACTCCATATTGTTATGCAGGAGTCACCCTTGGTGAATGTCATTTGACAAGATTGGGATGAACTTCTATATAGTCTTCAAAATAGTCTGTTAATTGTTTTGCTTATTCATCACTTACTATGAAGAGAAATGATAGTTTACTGTACCAGAAATAGAAAAACAGGTATATTTAACTACCTTTCCACATAAGAGTCAAAAGTGAGTGAACTGGACCATTGTCACAGTCTTACCATCAGGGGTCAGCGCTGGCCCCTCCCTCCTCAGCAGTGACTCACAGAGTGAGGGCTCTGGGTGAACTCACCTGCCACTGAGAGAAGAAATTCCCTCTCCGCTCTGAGCACAGGGTTCCCAATGCAACAGGACATATCTCCTCTTGACCTTTCCTCCACTGTGACAGAGCTTTCCACAAGGATCAGGCCATCTTCTAGTATAGACATGATCACAGAATCAGGTGTCATAAGCTGTCCTTGTGGGTCCCTCCATTAGAGCTCAGGGTCTGGGTACCACCCCGAGGACAAGCAGGTCAGCGTGATGCTCCTGCTGTGCGCAGGCTGAATGTGGACATGAGGAGACGCACCTGAGGCTGGGGAATCACGGGAGAGACAATAAGGATTCTTTTGAGTTTAAAACCATGTCAGGTGGGCCAGTCAGCTTTTGCTTACTCATTAATCTGTATATGAATCTCAACTCTTTGCTTTTGAAAACAACTTACGGAACTGTTAGCCAAAAAATATTTCCACACACATTGGCTTAAATAAATGAAATTAATTTTACCAGCACTTAGCACAATATCTAATACCAAGCAGTCCTGTAGTTACTTTTCCTCCATCCCTGGAGGTATTATTTATCCTTCCATGTGCTGACTCCCGAGCTGGGTACTGAAATATTGTGTCCACCCAGTTGGAGCCTGAGAGCTGCAGATCACACAGCATCTCATGGTTTTCTGTGGTAAAACACAGTTGATCTCACAGCATTCACTGAGCTCTTGTTGATCTGCAGCAGAACTCTCCACATAACCTGTGATGTGGGGACAGTCCTGTCACCATGGCCCAATTCATCAGACATTAGCAATGTACATGTGAAGAGCACATGTGACAAGGTTGTTGATACTAAAAATGGTTGCACTTTACATAGTATCAATTCAGTTTAAATTTTCAGAACAGCACACATCTAGAACACTGTATTGGGGCTGCAGATTTAAACACACATCCTGTCCGTGTGCACACCTGCCAATAAGCATGGCACAGGCCCAGTGCACTTTGTACTTAGCACTGAACACAAGCTGCTGATGGAAGTGATGTGCTGGACATGCTCTGCCCCTCCTTTAGCCAGTGGCCATGAGAGAGAGGCAGAAATCCATCCCATCTGGCTTCCTCTTCCTTCTCCTGGTCTGGCTTGGGGTCATCCTCAAAGTGGACAGGAAAGCCTCATTGAGGGGAGCAGAGCCTCAGAATGGAGGATGGGGAGACCCCACAGTGTCCACCCACTGCCCACCCCAAGGCCCTGCTTCCTGCTCTTCACAGGAGCACCGGGTCAGGATGAGGCTTAGCATGCAGCAAGGCTGTGCACAGCAGCATGGACCCCTCACCTGCCCCTCGGCTGTGTCTGTCTACAGCACTGGTCCAGCGGGAGGAGGTGGGGAGAGGACAATGGAGCCAGGAGCAGGAGGGGAAGCTGCAGAGCTGAGCCCAGAGAAGAGCAGCCCTGCTGAGGGCAGCACAGTGTCTCCTTGAAGGGGAGACAGTGAGGAGAGGGGCATGGAGGGGGATCTGGGCTCCTGCAGAGGCTGTGTCTCCAGTGGGAACAGGTTCCTGACCTGGGGCCACAATTCACTCCCCCAGGAGGACAGGGCAGACTAAAGAACCAGGACCAGCAGCCACCAGCTGAGAAGGCACAGGCTCCTCAGAGAGGGGTCAGGAGGTTCAGCTCTGAGCAATCAGCACAGGGGTTCAGGTGCCCATTGAGACATATTTACTTGGATGAAGAAGATTTGATGAACATAGGACATTATTTTTCTCATGTGTCATAACAGAAAAGGTAAAATAAGAATTAAATGTTTTCCTCAATAGAAAGAGAGAAAATATCATGGAGAATATAGAAAGAAAACACCAGTGAATTTAGGCACAGTCCTTCTATGGAAAAACATTCATTCTTCAGAACATTTTTGTGATTGCTTGCTATTTGAATTTTGAGTTTCATGGACACAGTTAAAAAATTTACATCTGCAAATGTAGTAAGCTACATAGGCACAAATCAGAATTGAGTAAAACCTAGGATTACAAGTAATTGTGCATATTCCACAAAAGGATCAAACTTTTCTAAGAAACTTAATAATGAAGGGATGTCTGACAATGAGTAGACCCTCATGCCAACTGTCACATGACCACAGCCTAGTCAGGGGCCTCTCTCTCTCTCTCTTTCTCTCTCTCTCTCTTTTCTCCTCCTTCTCCTCTTTCTTCTTCCCCTTTATTGTGCATGATATTCTGCCAATAGCACTGGTCTAGGGTGAGAGGTAGGGAGAGGAAGCTGGGTTTTGGAGGAGACCTTGTCTGTAGAGGAAGAGGAAAAAAGGCAGAGGAACCCCTCATTTCAAAGGAGATTAGGGAGATGTGTAAAATGTGGGAAGCAGTGCAAAGTTTTGTAGAAAAGCAACACTAGAATAAGGCTGTAGCAGTATGTACAGTTCCTCTTTTTAATTACATTACAATATTATGTTTACCCAGAATGCTGAAAAATAGGCAAAACCAAATTCCAGTGGATAGGTTTCTTGTTAAAGTTGCATAAAAAGAAAAACACTTCACTAAGTCAGTAGGTTGCAGTGGTTCTTTTAATGATAGTGAAAATCACTGTACACAAAGTCACTTCTCTCTCTTGTATTCCTCATGTCAGCCATGAAGGATTTCAAAGGAAAAGCAGGTGAATTTCTTCATTTTTCTTTACAGATTGTATTTTCTTCATTATTTTGAATTATATCACAGTATTGGAATCAATTTTATATGAATATTTTTGGATTGGGACTAATCATCTGGGATTCTGTTATTTCTTAAGCAGAAGTTTGCTTTGATATACAAGTGCCAGGATTATAAGCACATTTCTGTAACAAATTATACTTGCAAAGAAGGTTTCAGTGTATCTTACTACTCATGGAACATAGTAATAAAAACAAAACTTCTTGGACATGCTGAAATTGCTCTGACTTCATAAAGCAACTAATGGGATTAAAGTATATTGTCTCTAGTGGACGTAAGCAGTGGAGATGAGATGGCTTTGTCTTCATCTTTGTTTAAATTTCTGTTGTGCTTGATGTGCCTACACTCAACCTACAATGACTCATCACTTACTCCTGCCCACAACACAGAGAGATGATGGTTCTAACAAACTCCCCTGTTGGGCCCATGAGATCCCAGCAGAGATTCAAGCAGGTGGTCAGGGAAACACTGCTGGTGTCAGAACAAACTCCAGGGCAGGCAGGACAGCTGGTGTCCAACCGGGAGAATCAGGATG
>PVLA01020287.1:0-10541 GCA_004027455.1 Hydrochoerus hydrochaeris
AGGACCAATTGCTGTCCTGCAGGCCCATGATGGGTAAGGCCTGGTTGGGTTCATATGAAGAGTCCTTGACCCAAGACAGGTGCTGTCCTCACAGGGCCTGCCATACTCTTATAAAGTGATAAGGGAGGAGATGTAGGGAGCAGCATGATAGCTTCATGGCTGCCGCTCCATCTCTCCCTCCTGTGGGCATCCAGTGCGTCCGCCTACATTTCCCAGGATCCTCTCACCCCATCCAGGAAATGACTGCGACCCATCCATAACTTCCCACCCCCGCTTCTTTATAAGCCAGGAACATTGTTCCCGATTTCCTTCCTCTAGGGGAAAACTCACGCATTGGTCCGCAGGCCGGATCACTTTCTTACCTTTATTCTTTTTATTTATCTTATATAATTGCTCTTATATAATTGCTCTAATGTTTCCAGGACAATATTGAATCAGAGTGGTGATAGTGGACATCCTGTCTTGTTCCTGATTTTAAAGTGAAAGCTTTCAGTTTTTACCTGTTTCTTATGATGTTGGTTGTTTGTTTGTCATAAATGACTTTTATCATATTATGATATGGATCACTTATTTCAGGTTTCTGTAGGGTTTTTATTATTATTGGTGTTGGATTTAGTGAAATGGCCTACTGAAATGATCATGTATTATACAAGAGTTTGACCTGTTCACTCGTCAGCAGATTGTTTCTGTTTTAATATTTAGATATTTGACCCATTCCGATTTTAGCTTACTACATGGTGATTGACATCGGTCTAGTTTTAATCTTTGACATTTGGAAAGCCAGTTTTCCCACACCATTTATTAAAGAGGCTACCTTTCTTCCAGTGAAGTTGTTTTATAGTATATTACATTTATTGATTTGCATATGTGAAGCTATTCCAGCATCGCTGGGATGAATACCACTTGGCCATGTTGTATAATCTTCTTGATGATTTGCTGCATTCTGCTTTCCAGTATCTTATTGAGGCCTTTGCATCTGTATTCATGAGGGAGACTGACCATAGTTCTTTTTTTTTTTTTTTTGGTTGGGTCCTTCTCTGGTTTTGATATCAGTGTAATACTTGCTTCTTACCTTTGGCAGTATTGCTTACCTTTCAATTTCATTACAGAGTTTGATAGTAAGGGTATTAGATCTTTAAATATCTTGTATATTTGCAGTGAATCTGTCAGGACCTTGGCTTTTCTTTGTTGGTAAGTTTTTTGTTTTTGTTTTTTTGGTATCAGGCATCAAACTCATGACCTTGTGCTTGCCAGGCAAGCACTTATGCTGCTGAGCTAAATTTCCAGCCCCTAAGTTTTAATTATATTTTTGATTTCATTGACTGGTGCTTGATTATTAGAATTTTATATCTTCATGATTCAATGTTGATAATTCATATACATCCTAGAATCTATTTATTTTGTGTTTTCCATCTTATTTAAGATTCTCCAACTAGGTATTGATGATTTTTTGGATTTCTTCAGGATCCCTTGTGATCTCACCCTTCTTATTCCTAATTGCATGAATTTGAGTCTTTTTTTGATAAGATCACTTAGGGTTTGTCAACTTTGTTTTAATCTTTTGAAGAATTAACTCTTTGATTACTTGAGTCTTTGTATTGTTTTCTTAGTCTAAATTACATTAATTTTTGTTTTGATCTCTATAATTTTCTCCCTTGTATGAGCTTTGGGTTTGACTTGTCCTTTTTCTAGAAGTTTGAGGTTCAACATTAGGTTGTTCATTTGAGCTTGATCTGTTTTCTGCTATGAGAATTCACTGATATAAATTTCCCTCTTAGGATGGCTTTTATTGTGTTCCATAAGTTCTGATGTATTGCATTGACACTATTATTTAATTGCAGAAACTGGCTAATTTCTTCTTTAATTTCATCGGTGAACCATTTTTTATATAGGAGGGTGTTCTTTAATTTATGTGTGTTTATGTAGTTTTTTTGCTTTCTTTTGCCACTGATTTCCCATTTCAGGCTAGAGATATATATATAGCTCAGTCATACCTGCCTGGCAAGCACAAGGCCCTAAGTTTGATTCTTGGTACAAAAAAAAGTAACAGACTTCTCATTTTATTGCACTATGGCCAGATAATATGCATAGGGTAATTTCAATTCCTTTGCATTTACTTATACACGTTCTATGGGTTAGCATGTGGTCTATTTTGGAGAACATCCCCTGTACTGCTGCAAATATATAAAATCTTTTTTTTTTTGTACTGGGTATTGAACTCATGACTTCGCACTTGCCAGGCAGGTGCTTAAACCACTGAGCTAAATCCCCAGCCATATATATATATATATATATATATATATATATATATATACACACTGTAGACATCTGCTAAAATCATGTTCATAGATTTGGTTTAGTGCTGACATTTCTTTGTTGATTTTTCTGTCTGATTGATCTATCTGTTTACAGCAGTGGGGTATTAAGTTCTCCCATTACAATTGTGTTAGTACTTATGTGATTTTTCATATGTATTAAAATTTGTTTTACATAGTTGGATGTGCCTATATTTAGTGCACCACACATGCACACACACATATGCTTATCTTTTTTTCTTTGAGTTTTCTTTTAACAAGTATGTAGTGACCTTTATTTCTTTTGATTTGTCTTAGCTTGAAATTCACATTGTCTGCAATTAGAATAGCTTTGGATTCCTGTCACATGGAATATTGTGTTCCATTCTTTGACTTTCAATCTATGAATTTCTTTTTGAGTTAAATGTGTTCCTTCTATACAGCATGTCTTGATTACTTTTGTCTTGTTGCAGAGACAAAATACCTGACACCCAAAATGAAGGAAGAAAATGTTTATTTAGCTTTCATTTTTTTTGAAGGTTTCAGCCCATACTCAGCTGGCTCCAAGACAGGGTAGTGTGTCTAAGAGACAGGTTCGTGGGGGTTGAAAGTGACAAGAGCAAAAAGGGCAAAAGGTCAAAAGGAGAGGAGCAAAGAGAAAAGGCTCTTTCTGTTCCTTATATTGTATGTAGGCCATGTCCACTTGGGTGTAGTACTCACACCCATAATGCCAGCATTGGACCATGAGTCATTCATGAACTCTTGAAGACCACCTCTATGACTGCATGAGGCTTTGGGGGAACATCCAAACTCAAGCCATAGCATTACATTCTGTTGGATCTTATTTATTGGTCCATTCTGCCAGTCTGTTTCTCTTGATTGGCAAAGAGACCATTTACATTGATAGTTATAGCTGATATGTATTGGCTTATCCTTTTCTTGCTGATGGTTCCCTGTCTTTCCACTCTGTTCATTTGCTTGCTCTGCTTGGTGGCTTCTTTCTATTGGTGTTCTTGGAATTGTGATCTTTGTTATCTCTTTGTATCTTTCAGAACACTTTTAGAGCTGGTTTGGTGGTTAGTTTCTTTAGTTGTTCTTTGTCGTGTAAGTGTCTTATTTACCCATTAATTCTGAAATACAGTCTTGAAGGGTACATAGATCTGTGCTATACTTTGCTTTAACCTCTCTTTGACTTGAGTTTGTGTTGAGAAGTCTGCTGTGACTCTGATGGCCTTTCCTTTATAGATGATTTGTTTCTTTCCTGTAACAGTTTTTGATATTCTGTTCTTGTGCTGTATTTTCTGGAATCTAGATTATTATATGCTTTGTAGATTTATTTTGATCATGACTAATTGGAGTTATATGCTTCACTTATGTGTCAATATATGTCAAGTTCTTTTTCTATGCTTAAGAATTTTCTGCCATTATTTCTTCTTATTTTATTTTTTGTAATTTAAGTTCTAATTTATGTTTGGAAATAAAAATTCAAATTAAAAAACTTTTACAAAATTGTTACAAAAAAGCCCATCTTAAGATATTATTATTGTTTTTTGTGTGTGGAATTTTATTTTATGGCATATACCCACATAATTGTATTTTTAGGATATTATTACATGCTACATTTACTTAGAAAAAGTTAATAGATCTTATAAAAACAAATAGTTGTCAATTGAAAATGTAAATTTGCTTTCTTCAAGCCAAAAGGAGGTTCACATGGAATGTCAGACTGAAAGTTTGTGAAGTAAACAGGTGTGGTCAGTCATGGCCAAGAACCTCCATGAACCAGGAGCCTCCCTGGCTAGGGCTGAGCTCTGGTTTGCAGTTTTCCCACATGTATAGAGGGGCTCCAACTCTATGCTTCTGAAGCCCTGTGTGCTGTGGTCCTTTCATTTCAGGTAACAGTAAAAAGCATCACCACTATTTTTCCTCTGATTTTAAACTTCAACAGAATATAGCATGCTTACAAATTATGCCACAAAAAATACTACAACTTTTTCGGCTCTTAGGAAAGCTTCATTTTAGGAATTTTTCCACTTGTTTCACTTTTTCACAGGCCTTTGGAGTATCTTCCATACACAATTTATGTTCCTGAAGAAATTATCTGGCAGGACTTTTTTAAGTGGCACTTCTAGCTCTGCCTACTTCAGACAGAGCCATATCTCTGCTCAGTTTCAAACCACCTCTTGGATTACAGATTGCCCAGCAGATCCATTTATTGTTCTTTCCTTGCATTCCACTGTTTCTTATATAGACAATATTTTAGTATGTGTCTATAGAATTTTTCCATATTCCTCTAGTAATAGTTTGAGGATTTTACATAGTTGATCTTCAGATATTTTGCTGGTATGTAAATTTCATCTGATTTGTAGAAGAGCAAATGAAAAGAAATATGCTGGTAGATCTTAGTACTTTATAGTTATGACTCTGTCTCTCCATTAACATTGCATGTTATCCTTAAATGAATCAACTTGATTTACTCTCTTCAATATATTCTTTCCTTATCAATTATACATATGACCTTTTTTTTAATAAATAAGAAACATATGCTCAGAACAAACACCACAACAATCATGGATCTTTGAGGTCTAAGATAACTTAGTACACATCATCATTTACATAGTTTAATAAAACTAGAGTATACAGTCTTAAGAGTGTAGAGGAGTGTCATTAAAAATCATTAATGTAATGTTTAACTCCCTCATAATTATTTCAAAATTCATAGCATACATCAAAATGCTTCCAATTATGAAAGATATAAAATTACAATAATTTCTTTTCATAATGATTATACCAATATCCATATTTATTTATTCCTAATTAAATTACATTTCAATTACCTGATTCTAAGTTTGAGGTAGCTTCGTTGTGGTTCTTTTGCTAGTGATGTGGTATGGTTCTAAAGTATTGAGTTAGAGAAGGAAATATAGTATCATTTATATTGCTTCCTTGCTTGGGATGCAAACAAAAAACTCAACCATTTTTTAGTAATAAAAGAATCATTCTTTTGTGATCATGGACACAACACAAGGAATTTGTTTCTTTTCATGAAAAGTGGAATCATAGAAAAAGGACTCAAATTCTGTTGCTACCTTCTAGTTAATTCGAGTAAGAATGTGCATAAACTCAAATTTGTGTGCATACAATTTCAGCATAGCACAAAGTGACTGAATGAACCAGAATCCACCTTTTGAATTTCAACAGGAGTAGTAACCTGGTGCTGTGGAGTATGCATACATATAGTCAGCCTCTACTGGTATTTTCTGGCATACCAAGTCATCATCAAAACCACTGTATGTCTCAGAGCCACAGTTCAGTTCTGTACCCCAGCAAGCCTCAATAATGAAAAGTTTAGGTTTTCCAGCTGGATGTGTACAGAAATATCCTCTGAAGAACTTTGATAATTTTTTCAGGTCCATTTGTTCCAAAAATTTTCCCTTCTTCATCATGGCTTAGAATTATGCAAATAAAGCTGCTTGTTTTGCTATGATTTTTAGAAACTTTGCAAATCAATTCCATTATTTCTTCACAGGTAAGATTATTGGTTTTATTTATTTATTTATTTTGAAGGTAGTAAAATACAGTAGAACAAGATGGGACAAAGCCAACTGAGACAGTATAGTGAAATTGGTGCAGAACCTTACAGCAGGTTACTGAAATAACAGCAATAGGTACAATAGTATATCTCATTTTCTTCACAATAGTTGTTCCTTCAATTGGGTACAGAAAAATTGAAGGAAATACCGAGCTTATAAAAACTGAATATTGAATAGAGCAATACCATTAATCAGAAGAGAACAAAACAGTGATAAAAATATTTGCCTTCAAACAGATGGTAGAAGGAAATCCCCCTTATTTGCTATATTGCATATAGTCAAACTCACAAGAGATGCTCAGATCTCTGGCTCTCAATTGCTCATGGGGGTGTGTGAAGGGGGTGGGATGGATGTTTGATTCTTAGCCCGCATGCCGGTAGGCTCACAGGTGCTTACCAGAGCCGTGAGCTGGCTGCTTGTTTTCCCAGCACCCCAAGTTCCAACATGGTATGGATCTCAGGAAATGCTGATGGTTCTCACCCTGGAGTGGCTGCGGCTTGCCAGGCCACAGCCACTTACCACAGTGGTGACCTAGCTGCTTCATAAAATCATTTTTATTCCCCAATTCATGTTTCAAATTCATAAATATTTCTCTGATGTGTGTTGCATCTACATCTGTACCAGACCACACTGTCACTTCAGTGCTTTAGTGAAAGTTCTTATTATTAATTAATATACATAAACACATTTCACAATAACTAATTTTGAGTATTGTCCAAGAATATTCAGAGTTAACTGATTTACTTCCATGTAATCTTTATTTTTAAATTTTTAATGGACTTTGCATCCACTGCATTTTCAGTGTTCTCCTGAATGCTTTTAACTCTTGGCTCTGCTTGGCATCAGCAGTTTTTGCTGTTACTTCTGTGAACAGGTTTTTTGTCATCTGTGTGGGCTCCTCTCCTGTTTTGTCATTGTGATCAATCTTATGTTGTTCTCTGCATCATCTTGCACCTGTTAGATTGGTTTTTTAATGTTCCTTTCTAATTTTTATATTAAAGAGAAAAAATAATACAAAATTTAAAATAAGATAATAGGAGGGTAAAAAGGATTAATACATTGTATGTTGTTGTCTTTAAATTAGTAACTCAGAGTACAAGATATTAGCACTTAATTGTCCAAACAATATTAGCACAAGCCTTTCTTTTCAATGAACTAAGAGAAATCAGTAGTATAGTATCTTAACTATATGATTTATATGATTTTTTTCTTTTTTCTTTCTTCTTTTTTCCTTTGTCCCATCCCATTTTCCCTTTCCTTTTGAGGTTTCTTCCCATTTAACAATAGCTATTGTAATTTTGGATCTTATTTACTCTTTAAGCTTCTTATAGTAGGGAGACCATTATGTTTACATATGGGCATCTGATTTATGAAATAAATGAGTATGAGTATAGTCTCTAGTTGCATCTATTTATCTATTTATCTTTAAAAGTCTCCAGTTTATCCTTCTTTATGACTGAGTAGTACTCCATTCCATAAAAAGGCCACATCTCTTTTACCCATTCCTCAGTTGATGGATATTTGGGTTGTTTCCAAGATCCAGCTATTATAAGTTGTGTTTCTATAAACATGAGTTCACATGTATTGCTATGACACAGTGTACTCAATTCTTCTTGGGTGATACTCAGAAGGAGAATAGCTGGCTCAAATGGAACCTCCAATCCTAGTTTTTTGAGGAATCTTAACACTGATTCTGCAGTGGTTTTACCAGTCTCCACTCAAATGTTCCTTTTTCACCTCAGGCACTCCCGCATTTGTTATTGGTGAATTTCTTGATAATAGCCATTCTTTTGGGATTGTGATGAAATCTCAGTGTTGTTTTAGTTTGCATCTCTTAAATGACTAATGATGTCAAACATTTTTCAGATATTTATTTGCTGTTTGTATTTCTTCATCTGCGAAGTGTATATTCATCTTAGATGTCCATTTTTGGATGGGATCTTTAACTTGGATGGGTGAGATTTTTTAAAAGTTCTTTATATGTTCCTGATGATAATTCTTTGTCTGAGGTGCAGCTGGGAAACATCTTTTCCCACATTGTGGATTGTCTCTTCACTCTGTTGGTGGTTTCTCTTGCTGTGAAAAAAAATTTTTTTAACAAAATGAGATCCTAGTTGTCAATTCTTTGTGATAATTCCTGTGCAATTGGGGTTTTAATCATAAAGTCTGCCTACACCAATGTCTTCAAGAGTTTTACTTATTCTATCTTCCAAAAGATTTAATGTTTCATTCAGATTTTTGATCTATTCCAAATTTAGTTTAATACATGGTGAAAGATATGGGTCCAATTTTAATCTCTGGCATGTGCAGAGCCAGTTTTTCCAGCACCATTTATTGCTGTATACCAGTGCAGCTCTTGAAGTTCCCTGGGGGAAGGACAGTGAGAGGATGGGTAAACCATGAAAAGAGATGAAAGCTGAGGTCAGCAAAACTCTCTCTCTGAATGAGAGGAAGGGAGCTGCTTAACCACTGAAGTATATGTATTTGAACAGTGTCATGTGATAGTCCATTGCCTAGTAATGTGCATCCATGGTAACCTAAGAGCTTGGTGTTCTTGGGATTGGAACACCTGTTTTCCTGGGGTATTCATTGTTCTCTGATGGACTTGCCTCACCCCTGAATGTGTGATCAATCTCCAGCTTCAGCCACTCCCTACATCTCCCCTTTTTCTGTTTTGTAGTTACAAGCAATGGGTGATCAGTTGAAGATGGAGGAGTTTTTGCAGAGGACTTTTGCAGACAATTGTTTTGTCTTGTGGTTATACTTTCCTGCTAGATATCCAAGACCAAGTTAAAATGAGAAGCATATTAACTAAAACTAGTTTCTTGCTCTCTATTATGGTCAGTCAAGTCTCCTCAGGAATTACCTTGGAACCATGCACAGCCCTCTTAGTACTTCTGCCAGTGCCAGCTGTGTGAATGAATCATGGCCATTGCTTGACCAAGTGGTTTTTATGAAAGTTGGGAGTTTTTTTCCTCCTGGTGACTCTGCTTAGGCACACTATCCATCATAAATCACTTCCCTCTGTGGTTCCATAATTTCCTCAGCAGAAGAACAGGGACTCATTGACTCATAGGGCATTGCAGCAGAGGTTTTTCTTATATGCTTGGTCCTCATTGACCTTGGAGGCCTAGGACCAACATATTGCTTATTCTCTTAGTCCATTTATCTTTCTAGTTTTTAGTCACCACATTTTATTTGTTGAAAATCCAGTAGAAAAGTTGGATAACAGTACAGTGTAACAGAGGCAGTATGCTTAACATTACTATATTCTCTAAATATCAAGCATGTTAGAACAAAATATGGAACTGTTATTTCCTACTAATCATGGATGTTTTAACATTTGAATCACTATAGAATGTTAAATGTCATGTTTGACTGCAGCTCTAGATATTCCCAGGGAGAAGGACAAAGAGGAGGGGAAAATAAAAGACATGAAAGCTCAAGTCCTTTCTCCAGATGGAAGGAAAAGTACTAGTCACCCATTTAGGGGTGTTTATTTATACATTTAGCAAGATAAAGTTATGTGACACCCCTTTGTCTAGCAAATCATTGTTTAAATTGCCTTGGTGCTTGGTGTTTTCTGTGCTGGAGCAGCTTGTTCACATGACTTGTGACTTGCCTCAGGCACTCCTTAGTCTCAGGATTGCCTTGGTTCAGCCCTGTATGTGTGATTGAGCCCATTTTGATATTATTTGATCAGCTGGCAACCCATGTAGAAGCATGCTTTTTAAATCTATGAGCCAAGTTATTTTATGAAAAAATGAGTCAAGATGCAAAAGAAAAAGTGAAATGAGAAAAAAATTGTTGAGCTCAAAGAAATGACAGTTGTTCACAGACGTCACAGACAAAAAACCCAACACATAGCTTCATAGATGGACAACAGACAAGCATCTTACAGGATCAGAGTGCATTCAAATATATTTTGACCAAGTTAAATTTTAGTAATTCTTTTACAATTTTAGGAATTAGACCAGTCAGATTTTGTGTTTGTCAACAGAACAACTTACAGATCTCTTACAAGAAGTGCTGGAGTCCAGATGTGGCAGGGCTAGGGTTTCCCAAAGGTGGACAGGGAGTCAGCGAGTGAGAGACAGAAGACACTGCACACCAGTCTGTGAGTGAATCTGAATCTGCTTTATTTTTTAGAAGCTGGAATATATATTTGCTAACCTTTGGCAGCAACCCCCAGCCCCAAGCAGGAAGTGCCCCAGGCTTAGGGCCAGGCAGGGACAATCCTAAACAATAGGTTTTAATTAACTCTTTTCACCTTTGTAACATCTCAGTCTTGTTACTTAGTTAGCTTGGGAAATGTAAGCCGATGCACCTGGATGCCTGCAGGAGGAAGAGATGTGTGAGGCTATTATGCTGCTCCCTACATTGTTTCCCTTATCACTTATGGGAGTATGGCAGTCCCTGTGAGGACAGTGCCTGTCTTAGGTCAAGGACTCTTCATATGAACCCAACCAGGCCTTACCCGTCATGGGCCTGCAGGACAGCAATAGGTCCTGTGCCTGTCTTAGGTGGCCGGTGGTGTAACATATGTGTCCTAGTTGCCCGTCTTTGGCTGCCTGTCCAGTGTCTCAGGGCAGTTGTCTCACAGGAACCCCACAAATCCTCCTCCATGAGCTCTCCCATTTAAAGCCTCTGTATA
>PVLA01020288.1:0-10543 GCA_004027455.1 Hydrochoerus hydrochaeris
ATATAGAGAAACACATATGTCACTGGTTTCAGACATGCCCGGAGGGTCTTGGCTTATGTCTACTTCAGGTAATAGAAGACAGTTGGCTCTCCATATCCATAGGTTTCTCATCAGTATATTCAGCCAAACATGGACTGAAATATTTTTAATTGCATTTTTATGGACAATGAACAAACTTTCTTCCCATTAAAAAATAATAATATAGAATTATTGTTAATGTAGTATCATCTCCCCAAATAATACAGTATAGCAATGATTTATGTAACATTTCCATTGCATTGGGCATTATAAGTAATCTAGAGATGATTTAAAGAATGTGGGAAGAGGTACATAGATGGACTGATATAAAGCCATTTGATGTAAGGGCCGTGAACATCCTTGGCTTTTGGTGTGATGGGGCAGTGGAGGAGAGGGTCCTGGAATCAGTCCTCCAAAGACGTCAAGAGAGACAATGGCACCTGGTAATTTCCACAACTTGGATTTTCAGAAGACTAACATTTTGTCCAGGAATAGCTCATATTAAATACCACACTCAGCCTTTAATTCTAACATTCAGAAGATGGAGGAAGAAGGATTATGGAGAGTTCAAAGCCAGCCTGGGCTACATAGTGATGTCAAGTCTAGCTTGAACTATATAGTGAGATCCCACCTCAAAAATAAATAAATATATACAATAAAATAAAATAAAAATGAAACCAAATACCATACTTTCAGCGGCCCTCTGACCTCAGGCTGGTGCTACTAGCAGTCACCAAACTTCACTATTCCTTTTCTCAATTTTATGTAAAGTGCTAATGTGTGATGTCTTACTGATTTGTCTTTTGCCTGTCCCATTTCTCTTGTCCCTGAAATAGAAAGTAAACTTCATGGGAGAAAGACTTGCTTGTTCATAGTGGTGATCCCAGATGCTGGAAGAGTACTTAGCACATATATGGACTTGATAGACATATAGAGTGAACAGATAAAAATCACTGGAAAACATGGTCTAAAATAAGTTATATGAGTATTATATCTGGCTTATTTTGTCTTTTTAAAACAGAGTCTTGCTATGCAGTTCAGGCTGGCTTGGGCTCACTTTGTAGCCCAGGCTGGTCTTGAACTTGCAACAATCCTCCTGCCTCAGCCTCCTGACTGCTGGGATTACAGGAGTGTGCCACCACTCCCAGCCCTTATATCTGGCTTCTTGCCTGTGAAGATTCATAATACTTTGTGCACTTGACACCTTTATGTACTAATGAACAATTATGTTCCACCTTCAAAGATGAAACAAACAGCCTATGGTGAGCTATGAATCATGATCAGGTCTAGGCTACAACAGTTGAGACTAACTGCAAGAGGACATGTTAAACCACTTTCTGGGGTGAGTTCTTCTATACCTGTTAGAATTTACAATTTCAGGGCAAACATAAATAAACCTCAATGTCTTTCAACTTGGATTGTTTGATGCTTTAAAATCACCTCTGTTTCTTTTCTTTCTTTCTTTTTTTTTTAAATCTACTGGATCCACTCATCTTTTAGTTTCAGGGCCTGATTCATGTGTTTCTATAGATCCACTTATAAGCTCAGTCAGCATTTAGCTTTGCCAGCATTGGAGTGAAAGGGGGTGATTGAAGGCTCATAACTTGTTTTCACTGCTACTTTCAGATAATTTCCAAGAGCACTATCTAATAAGAAGTAGACTCCATTTCTTAATTCTTCATCTGAACAGAAAATATAGTCTATTTTACTTCTTGGTTTTTTATTTTCTTCTTGATTTATCACTTCCACATTAAGAGTTATCTGCAAAATAAAGAAAAGCCAATCATTCACCTTTACATTTTACAAGCAGAACGCACCCAACATGAAGTCATGAGTAGATGTTAACAGGCTACGTAACCCCATGAAGTCTGTAATTGTTCATAGTTCTAAAAAAATGATATATATGCAGTATCAATTGTAGACAACTGATATAATAATTGCTAAACTTTTTAATATAAGCCTGTGTTATGGAAACTTATAAAGTAAATGAGGTTTTTTCATTTTCTTCTTTCTCAGTAAAATAGAACATTCTCGAAGTTCTGGCTCCAGTGGGTTGGTGGTGCAAGTATGTCAAGGATGATACCTCTGTGCTTCCAACTCTTCCAATGAACTCACTCTTGTCTCATGATTTACTGTCACTAAAATACTTTCTGAAAACAATTAATTTAGAAGATGATTTAGGGATAAATCAGTAATGTCCATGTTATGAAAAACTAGTTTTGCAGAAAAAAAAATCATGTCTCCAGGATCTAACACTTTTAATAATCTAAACCACTATTTTAAAAACATTGAATCTCCTTATCTACCAAATAGATCAAGTTCAATAGTCCTAGACCTCTAATAACTAAGCAAAGGCACATTTTATCTCTCTGAACTTCAGAGGTCTTTTTTTTTTAACCAGGAGTGACACTCAGGACTTCACATTTGTCAAGCAGGCACTGTGCTGCTGAGCTACATCCCCTGACCTGAGCTATGTCCCCAGCCCATGTTTTTTGTTTGTTTATTTGTCTTTTGTTTTTCTTTTTGAGGTTTAAACTTGAAATTTTCTTTCATGCTAAATTCCCAAAAACCATATGGAGAAAGTTAAAGAGCATGTTTCTTTCAGCGTTGCCTTCCCCTGGCTTCTGTGACTCCAAAAGAATGCATTTCAGCTGTGTTTCATCATTGAATTCGGAAGTCTTGAAACATATTCACAAAGATGAATGTCCACTATAACCTTGAAGGATGAACCTCAACTATTAATTACTTTATTTATTGATATACTTGTTTTCTTTGTATAAATGTAAGGTGAACAACATGATTCTTTGATACCCATTTTGTTTTTCTTTTTGAGGTGAAACTTATCAGAGACAAGCAATTTAACTTATTCATCATCTTCTGCTTATTGGTGATAAGACTGCCTAAAATCTCCTCTCTTAGCAAATTTTTGATACGCTATATAATACTAGGTACACTCCTCCTGCAATAGATTTATTTATTCTATTTAACTACATATTTATACCCTTTGATCTACCTTTTTCATTTCTTTTTTTTTCTTTACCTTTGGTTACCACCATTCCAAAGATTTATGTATTTGACTTGTATTTTTACATTATACATATAACGAGATTGTATCTTTTTCTTTCTATGACTGGTTTGTGTTTCGTTTGGTGTAAGATCCTTCGGTTTCATTCATGTTGGCCTATGAGCAGAATCTCTATGTTTTGCTTTTAAGACTGAATAACATTCCATATATGTATATTATATATCATAATTTCTTTATTTATGGACACTTGACTTATTACTATATTTTGGTAATTTCAAATAATTCTGCAACTGATATGAGAGCACATAAATCTTTATGGGTTGTTGATTTAATTTCTGAGAAAGATAGCTTGGCTATAAGATTTTTCTATTTTCAGTTATTTTGAAGAAGTTTCATACAATTTCCATAGTGGCTGTGCCAATTTACATTTTCACTTCTGTGGAGGGATAAGGGTTCCCTCTTTCCCATATCCTCATCAACATTTGTAATCCCTTGAGTTTTTTTACAATAACTAAACTATAACTTTTTTTATAATAACTAAACTATATCTTTTCAAATTGACCTGACCTGATGCTAAATTATGAATAGGAAAAATTATATTAAATTTAGACTCCCTTATATTCAATGCTGTTTAGTGTTTTCACATATATTCCTAACTTAAAATTATTTTATCTTGATACAGCCAACAGGACCCTTATGTACATTAGAAAACTGAGCATAAGGATATTAAGTAACTATCTCTTAGGTTTAGGCTATACCCTGGTTTCAGAATCCCAGCCCACTGTGTTTTTTCACATAGTCACAGAATCACCCCAACTCAAAACAAGCAGTGATATAGAACCAAATTAATGTTCTTGTCCAAAAACTCAAGAGTTCATGACTGTAGATATGTTAATGCTTCTGTGACTTATTTTTCAAAAAGATTGTTACACTTTCCTTTTATTTATTTATTTATTTATTTATTTACTGTCTTTTTGAGACAGGGTCTCTCTATGCAGTTCAGGCAGGCCTTGAGCTCACTTTGTAGCCCAGGCTGGTCTGGAACTCATAACAATCCTCCTGTCTCAGCCTCCCAAGTGCTAGGATTACAGGCATGAGCCACCATGCCCGGCCTACATTTTCATTTTAAAAGGGTATGAAATTTCTATCTGAAGAGGTCATATCACCAACTGGTTTCATTCCTTACATAGCCATTAGGTCTTCCCAGTCTTCAGTTTTTATTAAACAGTGTCATTGAACCAGAACTCACTGATATCTATGTCATCTCCAGCTATACAAGTCTATAACCCTGTGGTTCTTACATGCTTATTCCTTGCTTTATCTTTTTTCTTTTTATGAAACCAGGTTATCCTAAGAAAATGGTAATTTTAAACTGAAAAGTTTGCTATAATCTACAAAGTAATGAAAGCTGTGAGGACTCACGGTTTCTCTCAGATCAAAAGCATTATCTTATAAGACAGTCCTTGTTATTGTGCCCTAAGAGTGTTGCTTCTTTTTACAGGGAGGATGTGTTCTGAGTCATAACCACAAGATCAGCCCTGTGCCCGGGAGTCTGATGCACCTTTGAGCAAGTCTATTTCCTTAAGAGACAAAGTTGACACCTTTCTGGCCCCTTGCTGTCAGCTCACTTTCACAGACTGGTAGGCCTGCCAAAGATAAAGATGACTTTTTAAAAACAACTACTTTCTGAGAGGATATGCCATTAACTCAAACCATTAGTCAGCTCTTTACATGTGGATTATAATTTTTAAAAATGTTTATTCCCTCTAATACAGCAATTAGCATTCTCAGAAACTAAGCATATTACCTTTTTATGCTTAAGAACAGAATCTTAAGAACAGAAGTGTCTAAGACAAATAGTAATGTTTATGAACAGAAAAAGGAAAATGACCATGTTTTTCAACATTTGGGAAATGGCTACATAAAATATAGCATGTAGGCTCTTTTGACAGTACATGCAGTGACACAATCATGGGGGAATTGCTTCTGATATATTAGTAAGATAAAAAACACAGTACAAAGAAGTATACTCAAAAGGAAAAATGATGCATATGTCAGAAAAGCAGATAAATATAAGAAGAAACCTGGCAATGACACTGTGCTGATGAGCCTTCAAGTAACATTTATTTATGTTTATTTGTTTGTTTGTTTTCTTTTGAGACTGAGTGTCATTTTGTAGTCTAGGCTGGCCTTGAATTAATGATCCTCCTGCCTCAGCCTTCTGAGTGATGGTATTACAGGTGTGTGCCACTACATTGCTATTCATATATAGCTGATGATAATCAATATAACCTTGAAAAATATTTAAGTGTAATGCCTAGATGATCCCCCAGTGACACTGAAAATTGCCTATGAATACACACCCGCCCATCACTGACCCTTGTCATAAGAGAAAAGGAAATCCCCTGACTGCTTAGGAATTCTATTTCTTCAAAGTGAAAAGAAACGGTTAAACATGATTGTTTCCCAGAACTCTTTCAGCTCTAAGCTATGATGCTTAATGGACTGCAAGGAGCACTGTGATTAGGACTGAAGCTCTATGATTATTGGTCCTCTCCATTGCACTGAAGAGCCTGGTGTGCTGTGGGGTAGCTGACCATGGGACAAGCCAATGGATTGGTGTGTCTGCTCAATGAGCCAGCTATACTTTCTCCCTGAGGGTTCGCTTCCCATCATGTTTTTTCCCTTTGTTCAGAAGTGTTTGACATGAACCAGTAATTTCACCCTTTGCATAACAGTAATGTTATGATACATTACATGTGAACGATATTTTATGATAATAAAAGTTTTCACACATGATAACAGTGCAAGTACACACAGTAGCTCCTTGGGACGTCACTGGACTCCCATCACCTTTGCTTTTGTAAGTCAGCTTCACAGTCCTTCCCTTTATAAAATTCACATTTTTAACACTGCTTCATGTAAAGACTAAAAGTTTTCAGTTTTGGCAAGGGCATGGCACATCCCTTATTATGTTGACATTGGATCCGAACAGATCCAATGTCAAATAAAGCCATATAGAAGAAAATCCGGATCACTAACACCACCATGGGTAAACAGTATGTCCCAAATGATTCTTTTTTGGCCTGTACTTTCATCAGATGTTTGGCAGAGTGATTTGCTGTGTGAGAAGTAAGAAAGTTGACCTCCAAAAACCAGTTTTAGAGCCTTGTTTCAGCCCATGAGCACAAGTGAAAGTGGGATTAGTCCAGGACTCTTACCCTGAATCTGCATCATGCGTCCATTGTAGCCAAACATACTTAGTCTGACACATACTTGCTGTTAAAGATAATTTCTTTCCCTGCATGGGAAAGCTATCCTTAGAGCTCATAGACATCCCACTTATTTCTAGATGTCAGTTACTCATTTAAAAAGCACACCCTGGATTTCTATTAGGGAGCCACACATTGTGGCAGTGTGGGGAGAAGTACACAGTCTGCACACATAGTAAATATCAAGTGAGTAAAAGACAAAGTGATATAGTCAGAGGGCTATGAGAGCCAAAAGTGGTGTTGTGTGGTCATTGGCCTGAGAAAAAGGGCCTCAGAGATATTATTTTCCTTTTTTATACATTATAGTTCATCTTTCCATCTGATTGGTGGTGTGTCTACTTAGGATGTTTCCTCCATGGGGCTTCAAGGTGCCTCCTAGGTACTTTGAAGATCCCAGTTATAAACACCTGGACCAAACATAGAAGCCTCCATGAGACTGTCTTGTCAATAGCCACCTCACAGCAGGCAACAAACCAACATGTCTGATAATATGGATGCCCTGGGGTCTTCAGTCTCCTAATCTTGCAATGCTGTTCCTACTGGTGACTTCTGAGAAGTGTGACACTAGTCCATTCACAAAAGCTGAGAAGTGACTTCTGCAGTGGGTTTTGGGATTTCAAGTAGAAAGTTATTGGGACACAGGAGAACTATGGCATCCAGCTTTATCACCCTTTATGGGACAAATCTTTTTTGTCACTCAGCTTCTGGTAACTTATAACCTGAAATCAACCAAAGTTAATCATTTTAGGTGGCTCCTAAAAAACACTTTTGGTCTGTTCCAGGCCCAAGTATTCACTCTAATGGCAATAACAAAAAATACAGTTACTTTCAACCCCGAAACTTATACATCCTTTCTCAACATTCCCACCTTCCCTAAATCACCAATCCCTTCAATTTTGCTCAAGTATCAGCTAACTGAGCTTTTCATAGCTTTTGATTAACATTTCTCTGAATAGCTTGAAATTTTCTTCTTTCCCGAAATTCTTCCAGGGAATTTTCTTGTTTCATATTTTTGTCAACCACTTCAAGTCACATCAGAAAACAACTTTTGTGTTCTTATTACTCTATTCTCACTCTAAGATGTCATAATTAGCATCTATACACATGTACATTAGAGCAATCTAGTATTCCAACTGTCTTTATGGCAAGAAGTACAATCATGATACATTAATAGCCCAAAAGAGAGCTACTATTCTTACATGGAAGCTATTCACAGCTACTATTCTTACATGGAAGATTCAGAAGAGGGAAAGAATATAAACAAGATATTGAAGCCACTGAGAAAGTCATTTGTTATGGTTTAAATATGAAGCATTCCCCAGAGATTCATCTATTGAGAGCTCAGTCCCAGGTGCAATAATGTATTAGGTTCAGCTGCTTAACATGGGATTTTCAAAGTACCTAAAATAGGCACCATGGAAGCTCTTTTCAGCCAGTTTTAAACAGAGACAGCACCGATCTGTAGACTTGAAAAAGTGAACTACAGGGAAGGATCCATCCACTGCTGAGTTCATGGCTGATGGTGTGTTAGGAGGTGGGGGTCAGTTGGAGGAAGCAGGCCCTAAGTGCATGCCTTTGAAGTGTGTCTTTTCCTGGCCCTTTTCTCTCTCCCTGACTCTTTCACCCTCTTTGCTTCCTGGCTGCCCCTGTGTGAGTAGCTTTCTGCCCCCATGAGGTTTCTGCCTCACCACTGGCCTAAATGCAATGGAGCCAGCCACTTGTGGGTAAAAATCATGGGACAGAATAAAACTTTCATGCTTTAAGTCATTTCTCTTAGGTATTTGCTCACAGTGACAAAAAGCCATCTAATCACCCATTCATTCATTCATTTAACATTTACTGTGTACTGAGTACTGTCCTAGGAACTACAGACAGAGTGGCAGAGGAACAATGAATGGACTTTTCCTCTAAAGTAGCAGTCAAATCCAATAGGAAGCTATAAAGATGATGTGGACATGTAAAGATGAGGAACATGCTAGTTACCTGGAATTGTCCCACATCCCATATATACATGACTGAAATTCTACATTGTACTTTCTAAGTATATGCAGATACTAGGTGTCACCAAAAAATAAGCTGGGCATGGTGGTACATGGGTGTAATTCCATCACTGTGGGAGGCTAAGGCAGGAGAATTCCAAATTTGAGCCAGGCCAGGGAAACTTAGCAAAAACAAAACAAAACAAAATGAAACCAAAAAAAAAATGAGAGGAAGATGGCACATAGCTCAGGGAATCACAGAAGCCATGTAGGAGTCTGAGTTGGGTATACAAAAAACTAGCCAGCTTCCCTTCTCTTTGAGAAGTGTAGATACGTAATGTAGATATATTGAGAAGTAATATAATAAAGCTGAGGAAATGTGAAGAAGGTTCATTTTACTTAATGACAAAGACATAGAAAGAGGGCTAGAACTTCAGCAAAAGTTCATTCATACAGAGGTTGGCTAGAGTAATCAGGAGGAGAGCATGGGGGCGATACAAAGAGAAAGCTATAAAGAGCTCACCATGACCTGACTGGAAGACTTTAGGAGAGAGCACACAAATGCTGACCTACATCTGGCATCAGAGAAGGGGCCCCGTGCTGTTCTTGCTGGTAGTGGTGAGAAGGCTGTGAAGCCCATCATTATTAAAATCCTGGGCCCGACATCCAGGGGAAGAGGCTCCAGTCACCACTCCATCATCCACCAGCCAAGGCATTGCAACTTGGTAAGCCTGTTTCACTGGAACTGAAAAGAGAGAAAATAATTGTACCACATGTGTTTAACTTTAATGAGGAAAATAAATTGTGCCCCTTAAGTGTTTAGCAGAATGTTTTACTCTTTGTAAATATCAATAAAAGCACAGGGATTCTGGGAGCTGGCAGGGAATGGACATCTTCAAGACTCTAATCTTCAAGGAATAAAGGATGCTAAGGAGAGACAGACAGCAGTGGAGACTTAAGAGAGGAATAAAGGGTAAATGAATTAAGGAATAGAACCAAAGTATTTTGCAAAGTGTTTAAAGCACTTGGTGTGAGAATCAAACCTCTTTTAAACCTGTTATTCATGTCTAATCTGAACTTCAACATTTTATTTTTATTCTGCCATAAATATTTTCCTCCTCTCCTCTTGTAATACTCTAAAAACCAGGATTGCTTTGGGATGGGAGACTGAGTTAGGAGTGAGAAGTCAGAACTAACTGGTGATGTGTTTGCTGCTACTAAACTTGGCACTTCCGAAATACACCTCCCTGGATAACTCAGCACCTCCCTGGGAATAAAATGCTTTATTTAACCAAGGAAAATGATAGCCATGCTAAGCCTCTCAGATTGGCCCATGCTCCTTACATTCCAGGAATTCCAGGTTAAATAATTTTTTACCTGAAACTTACTCTTAGCTCTATCACCAGGACCACAGAGTAGAGAATTATCCTCATTTGCATTGGCATTTTGCTATTGCCTTTATATCTGTTTCAGAATCTTGTTGTTTTTGTAAAACTATTTTTGTCCTTAAAAATATTTTTCACTACCTTTTGGAAATTTTTACCAACTGTATAATTAAGAATAAGTCTCTTGATTTTTTTAATAGGTCCAATCTTGAGGAGTAGAAGAAATGTAGAGATTTGTTTTCATTTTTTTCTTTGTTCAGTTATACCGTTTAGTTTTTCACAATATTGCTGATCATTGTTTCAGATTCTTTCTCAACCCAGCGGATTCCCTGCCCTCACAGTGTCCTCTCTCAAGAGGTTTCCAGCATTTGGAGGTATTATGCCTATTGATGTACAAACAACTGACTTCCTTCACTTGTTTGTTTTCAATTCAGGCACTAGTTCTGTTTGCATTTAACCTCAATCAATGGACTTATCTTTGCTTCTGTTCAGTTATCTCTCTCAGCAGCAATTGGATTCTTTATCTCTATGGCTCAGTGGGTAAAAGGACACACTGCCCTGGTCTGTTGCTTGTTTAATTTCAAAAAGATGCATTTTCTAATCATTTTACAGTAGACACAAATGGGTCTTTCTTTCCTCCTACACTTTGTAATTTGTCATAGTTTCATTTCTGGTGGATTAACTATTCTGATAGAGGTTGTGGTTATCAATCCTACTACCAAGTGATCAAGACAGACCTGTTTATTTTTTATATTTCTTTTAGGATATTAGCTCATTTTAGATACAATAAATCATCCAAGTAGAATATAGTTTGACTTAAAAACAAGCAATAAACATTTGGAAACAAAGACTTACTTAAAAAAA
>PVLA01020290.1:0-10538 GCA_004027455.1 Hydrochoerus hydrochaeris
ATTCACAGCTCTTTGTGGTATATACCTAAGGAGTAATGACAGGACCAGGTGAAACAATAGAATAATGAGGCTTCTGAAGTGACAAGAGGTCATGCCCACTGCTTCAGACTGCAAGAAGCATTAAGTCCCTCAGTAAATACTCCTGAAGTATGCACTGTGTGCTAAGAACAGAGTGAAACCATAGCCTCTTCTGTGTGTCATCCAGAGTCTTGTGAGCTCTTGGCCTCTGCTACTAATTTTACCTGAAGCAACCATAAAATGGAGAATTGATGGCTTCAAGTTTTGCAAGGTCTAAGACCCAGGAATGCCTTTGTGCCTCAGTGAGTAGCCTAAGGCAGCAGAAAATAACTGAGGCAAAGGCCTGAATATGAAAAACCCTTGAAATGCTTTGTCAGTCCTTGGGAATCTGGAAATCCATCTGTGACTAACTAGACTCTGGTGGAGGGGACTGAATCTATCCTTCCCTCTTTCTACTCCTCTCATCTTCTTTGTCTAAAGGCATAGGGTGAGTTGACACTGATTCTGGGAAGACTAGTACTGCCAGTGTTCATGAAATGGGCCTACAGAACATAAAAATCAGGGAAGGCACTCTTTCCCTGAACAGCAGTTGTATGAGAAAATGAAGACACCTGCCCACCAGGCTCTCACTCTGAACCTCATGGAACTCCCAACTCATACTTATTGGCACCTAATGGTGACATATTTTGAGTGATAAATGCATAATATAACTATGTGCTGGTTATTCCTCATTTTAACTCTCCTATTAGCCAGCTAAATCAGAAATATCCATGTACAAACCGAATTTTTAGTTCATAAAGAAATTCAAAAGAGAGGTTGCCCGAGGACGGTGCAGCTGGTGAGAGGTAGAGAGGGAGGGATCCTGGAGACCTGTGGGAACGCTGGTGGGTGGAGCCTGGATGAGGTGCACATGACAGACAAGTGGAACTAGAAGCACGGAAGCATCCCAGGCAAGACTGATTTCAGGACTCAAAAACCGGCCCCTTAGAGGAATCCAGAGCACATTCAGGTTTCTGGCCCCTCCCATTGCACGCTGGGAGCAGGATCCAGCTTAGGAAAAATCCTGGGCTTCTTAATCAGCTCCACTGGAAGAATCCAGGTATCTTGCACCTCCAACTACACCACAGGACCAGCAACCAGCTCTTGAAGAATCTAGGACTCAGTAACCAGTTACCTTCTTTCAAATTTTTTTCTTTTTTCTTTCACTCTTTTTTATCTTTTCTTGTAATTTTTTGTTCTAATTCCCTGTTTTTCTCTTTTTGTCCCTTTCTTTTCTAAATAGCTGGGGAGAACTTCAACCACAGAAAATTAATCCCATCTCCCAAACCCAGAAATCAAGTGTAGTTAATCCCTTGAATATTCTTTATTCTTTCTTTTCTATCCCATTGTCCAGTTTCCCAAACCTTGAGTGACCATCCTTTGTCCTCCAGCATTGCTTCTACTTCTTTACAGTTATCTTTGTTTTGTGCACTATCCTCCCTAAATTTCTTCACCACATGATACAACCTCTGTACCAAGTGGAATCACTTTTCCTACAAACTCCTAATTTATGATCAGTTCTGTTATGTAACTATAGACTTTGCTCCTATGGTCTAAAGTACAAAATCAATAGTTACCACACTTTGTCAGTTTCTAAATTGTCTTTGATGCTATGGTTATTGCCAATTTTACTACTTTAGCTAGCACGTCATATCTGTTGTATTCAATTGTTCTCCCTTCTGTCGCAATAGTGGGAAGCTCTGGGGAACAACCTCACCACAGACCTACACCAAAGGACTGGGACTGAACCAAGAAAGTGCCAATATCCCACTCTTAATTAATTGGGAAGGTAGGATCTTGGAATAGACGTGAACCAAGAATCTCCTCCACACAGAAGACATACCTGAAGAATAGTTTTCCTAGAGAAGCCTTGATACTAGTAATATAGACACCTACTACAAAAACACACAAGGATCAAAACAGAAAACAAAAATTGTATTTGAAAGTAGAAAATGTCAAGACAAAGAAGTAAAATGCAATCTCAGAACTCCAGCCCACCCAGAACAAGTGCAGGAGACATTGACATAGAATAAAGTGTAAGACACATGTCTAAAACTTCTGAAATGATAACAGCCAAAGTAAAGAAACAAATTCATGAGGGTATAGAAGAAATCAGAGCAGAAATAATCTCATAGGTAATAAAAGAATTGTCAAAATTTATAAGGGAATTGCTCAGCAGAACTAAAGTAGAGAGATACAAAAACATGGATGATGACAAGAAGAGTATGGAAATCATGAATGATCCATACAGGAAACAAATGGAATACATGAAACAGATAAATGTAAGTGACCTCAATTCACCAATTTAAAAAAAAAAAAAACAGACTGGCGGAATGGATAAAGAAACAACATCCAATCATATGCTGTCTACAGGAAACCCATCTGACCCAAAAGGAAACTCATGGACTGAAAGTCAAAGGATAGAAAACAATATTTCTTGTGACAGGAAACCAGAAAAAAGCAGGGCAGCTATTCTATTTGCATATGATGTAAATTTTAAATCAAGAATGATCAAAAGAGATAAAAAGGTCCCTATATGCTTTTTAGGGAAAACGTTCAAGAGGAAGATATAACTATCATAAATACATGCTGAATAAATATGGGAGCTATATGACACAACTATATAAGACAAAAATTAGTATACATGAAAAATCAAATAAGCAATAACCCATTGATAACAGGGGAACTAACACCCCATTGTCAAAAAAGTTAGGTCAACTAGAAAGAGAATCAACAAATTACAGAATGTAATCAAACTTGTGAACAAATGAACTTAGTAGAACTTCACAGAACTTTACCCAACAGGATCAGAATACACATTTTTCTCAGCAGCACACAGGACAGTCTCTAAAACACACTGTACACTAGTCAATAAAAACATAGTTAAATAATGAGATTGAAATTATCCTATGCATACTATCTTGTCATAGTTCAATGAAATTGTAAATTAATGATTGAAGAAACTGCAAAAAACCCATAAATGAATTGAAATAAAATACCACCCTTCTGAATAATCAGAGTCACAGATTAAATTAAAGAAAACACTAAACGATATCTAAAATCAAAAAAATGCAAATACAACTTGAAAGAACCTATAGGATGCAATGAACGTAGTCCTAAGAGGGAAAATTGTAGCCCTGAGAATGAGCACAAATAAACAACCTCATGCTGAAATTCAATTTTCTAGAAAAAGGAGAGTAAATCAAACCCTCCAACCACACAAGGGAGTAAATTCTAAACATCAGAGCAGAAATCAACACGATTGAAACTAAGAAAATAAAAACCATTTATGAATGAAAGAGATAATTCTTTGAAAGAATAAATAAAATTGATAAACCCCTAACCAATGTTACCAAAAGGAAAAAAAGAGAGTCAATTTCATCCAATAAAGAATAAAGAGGGTGAAATCACTACAGATCCTGTGAAAATTCAGAAAATCATCCATACTAACTTCAGAAATCTTTACTCACATAAGATGAGAAACAGAAGAAATGGACAGACTCATTATAATGTATGTACCAAAGATTAATCAAGAAGTTAAAAATTCTGAATAATCCAATATCAATTAATGAAATTAAAAACATAATTAATAACTTACCAAACCAATAAAATCCCCAGTTCTGATTAATTCATTACTGAATTCTACAAAATAAATGTAGGGAAGTTTTAACACCAGTATTGCTCAATTTATTTAATGAAATTGAAAGGGAAGCAATTCTCCCTAACTCATTCCTGGAGGTGAGAATTACCCTGATACAAAACCCAAAGCAATATACAACCAAGAAAGAAAACTACAAGCCAATGTACCTAATGAACATAGATGCAAAAATTCTCAATAAAATACAAGCAAACAGAATGAAGCCAATCATTCTGTTTATACACCATGCCTAAGTGAAATTCACTCCAAGAATGCAGGGGTGGTTCAATATTTGCAAATCAGTAAATATAATAAAGCTTATTAACAGAGTCAAAGACAAAAATTACATGATCATCTCAGTACAGTTTTATCATGCATGATAAAAACTCTACAGAAAATTGGAATAGATGGTTTTCCCTCAATCTGATAAAAATCTGTCCATGACAAACCAACAGCCAACACCATAAAAAATGGACAAAAACAGAAATCTTTCACTCTAAAATCAGGAACAGGACAAGGATGTCGACTAACACCACTCCTATTCAGTATAGCTCTGAAAACATTAGACAGGAGAGAAAATTAGAAAAGAGAGAGAGAAATAAAAGGAATAAGGATAAGAAAAGAAGAAGTTAAATTATCATTATTCACAGATGACATGATACTCTACATGGAAGACCCCAAAAACTCCACCAAAGAATTTCTAGACTTAATTACTAAATTCAGAAGCATAACTGGATACAAAGTCAACACTCAAAATCAATAGCACGCATGTACACAAGCAACAAACTCACTGAGAGAGAAATTAGGGAAACCAAACCCTTCAGAATAGCATCCCAAAAAATGAAATTGGAATCAATCTAATGAAGTAAAAGATTTATACATTAAAAATTACAGTTTTCTGAAATAAGAGATTGAAGAAGATAGCATAAAGTGGAGAGATATTCTTTGCTCATGGATTGGAAGAATCAAAATGTGACAATTGTCATATTTCCTAATGTAATATACAGATTTAATGCAGTCCAAATTGAAATAGTATTATCATACCTCACAGAACTAGAGAAAATATTCTTTAAATTCATTTAGAACCACAAGAGCTCTGGAATAGCTAAAGCAATTCTGAGCAACAAAGGCAAGGCAGGAGGAACCACAAACCCTGATTTGAAACTGTACTACAAAGCTACTATGATAAAATCAGCACAGTACTGGCAAAAAACCAGACCTGATGATCAATGAAAATGACTTGAAGATAGAAACTCAACTACAAACACATTCAGCCATCTTATCTTTGACAAAGGGCCCAAATTGGTTCACTGGAAAATAGTCTACAATAAATTGTACTGGAAAAATGGTCTTTCCACATGCTGAAGACCAAAATTAGACCCATATCTGTCACCATGCACAAAACTAAAGTCAAAACAAATCAAAGATCAAAATATTAAAAGAAGAAACACTAAATCTACTGAAAGGGAATATAGGTAGAAATTTTGAAGACATAGGAGTAGGCAGATAGTTCATAAACAAAACCCAAGCTGCATGAGAAATACTTCACGGGATTAATCACTGGGATATCAATTTATTAAAAAGTTTTGCACATCAAAATAAATCAAATAAAAAGAAAACCCACAGAGAGGGAAAATATTTTAGCCACCTATCCCAGAGACAAAGGACTTCTATGTAGAACATATAAAGAATTGAGAAAAAAATCAGCCCTCCCAACCAAATTCAAAGACCCAATCCAAAAATAGGCATCTGAGAAAAATACACAGATGAAGCAATATAAACAGCAAATGAATTTGTGAAAAAATATTCAACTTCATTGGTCATTCAGGAAATATAAAGTAAAACAACACTGAGATTCCCTCTCACCCCAGAAAGAATGGCTATCATCAAGACATCAACCAATAACTAATGCTATTGGGCCTGTGGGGAAAAAAGAAGAACTTCTCCCCTGTTGGTAGGAGTGTAGACTGGTACAATCACTGTGGAAATCAGTGTAGAGATTCTTCAGAAAAACTAGGATTAGAGGTTCCATTCAACACAGCTATTCCCCTTCTGGAAATTTTCCCAAAAGAATTCAAATCATACCACAGTGATATATGTGCAGCCATGTCTAAAGAAGCACAATTGGTAATAGCTAAATCTTGGAAAGAACCCAAATGCCCATCAACTGAAAAATGGATAAATATATGTGATATTTTTATTGAATGGAGTATACTCAGCTATAAAGAAGCATAAACTTGAGACTTTTATAGTTAAATGGATCCAACTTAAGAACAACTCATAAGTGAAATAAATCAGATTCACATGTGTAAAGACTGTACTTTTCTCCTAGTGTAAGAAAGTGAAAGATTAAATAAGATCCAAAATCCACTACATATTACATAAATGAAAGAAATTGTTCAAAAGGAAAGAGCAACTGGGATGAGGAAAAAAATAAAAGAAGGTAAGAAAAAGAAATATATATATATATATATATATATATAGAGAGAGAGAGAGAGAGAGAGAGAGAGAGAGAGAGAGAGAGACAACATAGCTAAGATAATTAGACCACTAGTCTCTTTTAGTTCATTGAAGAGAATGGTCTGTACATATGTTGCCTGATCAACTTTGTAATTTGAACAACTATTTGAAGATAACAATACACAATACATTAACCATTGTTAATTTCCTATATTACTATAAAATTCTGTATCTTTTTTTGCTCTTTAAAAATATTCAAAAGAGATTTTTCACAGAAGATCGAACTCTTTGCTATATAGACTATTATAATGATAAAAGATTTAACTTCAACAATTGATTAATATGAAAGCCATTGAAACAAGTAAAATTTTCATTAAATTACTTCATGTTAATTAAAAGATAATAGGCAGATGGCAGATCAGTATGCAGCAAAATAGGGAGCCTCTCTGAGAGAAACAGCTCAGATGCCAGAATAAAACATCCTGCAGAAGGCCAGAGAGAGTAAGACGGATTCTCTCAACCCAGGAAGAAACTAAAAGGAAAGAAAAAATGAAAGAAAGAAAAAAGGAAAGAAAATTGTGGATAGAAGGCTGTAGCTAGACTTTCTCTCACCAGAGCCAGTCCTATTGTATGTGAAATGCTGCTGGAATCCAGAGATGCATGGTCATGGTGAAGTTGGGGGTTGGTGAACCTGAAGGCTTCAGCAGGAGGAAGGAGTTATAGAGGGGAGCAGTGGAGCAGAGAGCAAAACTCTGCTCAGAGATCTGGCTTGGAGATCTGTACTGGTTCTTAGTGAGTATGCGGAAATCAGTCCTCCTGTGGGAGTGGGCGAGGGCCTGGCAGCATTTTGGAGTTGAGCAGGACAAACCCAGAACCAGAACTGCAGTAGATTTAGTCAGTCACTCCTAGTGCAGAGCAGATTGGTGAGAATTGCTCAGACTGAGTCTGCCTCTGTGCGTGACCCAATAGCAAAAGGAGAGGCCTCCCTGAACTATACCTAACGGGCCCCGTTTGTTAGGCACACAATAATGTGGTGAAGACTCCCAGAGCTTGACCTGCTCAGTAGGGAGGGGCCAGCATTCTCTGCCTCTGCTTGTACTTCAGTGTTCATCAGAAGACTGGGGAGAGCAGCAATCCCTAACCAGCATGTTTCAGAGTAAGGCTGGTCAATACAGGAAGTGCTAGGGATGACCACTGTCCACTTGTCTGGAAGAAACCAGAAACATGAAAAGAAGAAGAAACAAAAGGAAATCTCCGGCCTCCAACACAAGCACCACTGGTGTGTGGAGGGTAAACACAGAAGAGATCGGTGGTTGCACACCTGCAGTGTCTGAAAAAGGAGCATCTGACATAAAGAATTATGTTCATGACATTATAAAAGAACTAAAAACCGAAATTCTAATATAAGTAAAGGAAGGTAAAAGAAAAATAAGTAACAGAAATGCTAAGTACCTCTCAAGACACAGAAGGAAGAATGGAAGGACGTAGAAAAAGGAGAGAAACTTTTGATGAGGAATATTTTAAAAATGTAGAATACATGACACAGATAAAAAGCAACTACCAGGAAATTAAAAAATCCTTTGAAAGCTGGCAAAACTGCTGGAAAGAAACTAAAGATAGACTATTAAACCTTGAAGACAGGTTTGTAATGTGTGATGGTGAAAGGAAACGTCTCTTAAAAATAACAAGGAAGCAGGAAGTAACT
Organism: Hydrochoerus hydrochaeris; assembly: GCA_004027455.1. Lineage (NCBI taxonomy): Eukaryota > Metazoa > Chordata > Mammalia > Rodentia > Hydrochaeridae > Hydrochoerus > Hydrochoerus hydrochaeris. The sequence continues at coordinate 7,860 of PVLA01020290.1, forward strand.
ACACAAAGGCTAGAAGATACAAGAGGATCTTAATATTATGGCCCTTAAAGCACATCAACTTCCTTATAAGTAACTGAAATTTATGCTTCTTCACAGCTGAGTAATACTCCATCGTGTATACAGACCACATACTCGTTATCCATTCATCTCTTAATGGGCATAGAGGACACTTCCGAGGTTTAGCTGATATGAGCTGTGCAGCTACAAACAGGAGTAGGCAGGTATCACTGTCACATGGTATCTTTATGTTTTTCAGGAAGATGCCAAGAGAAGTTATAAGTGGGTCAAATGGGATTTTTATTTTTAACTTTTTAATGTCACCAAACTAATTCCTTCAGTGTTTAGATTAGTATGTGTTACTATCAATAATGTAAAAGTGCTCTTTTCCACTACAACCTTTCCAGAATTTTTGATTTAAGTATTCTTGATGATAACAATCCTTCTGGAATAAGACCGAATCTCAGTGTTATTTGATTTTCATTTCTGTAACATTCAAAGTCGATGAAAATTATTTCATAGATTATCCATTTGGAGCCAAGTGAGGTGGCACATGCCTATAATCCCAGCACTCAGGGAGCTGAGGCAGAGGGGTTGCCGTGATTTGATGCCAGCCTGGACTACATAAGTGAGTTCAAAGTCAACCTGCACTTCATGGTTAGACCCTGTCTCAAACAAAAGAAAGAAATATAAAAAGACTCCCAAACAACAAACCGTCATCCATTTATGCTTTGATGAGAATGTCAAAAGAAGTGTTAATGTTTCCTGCCACAGTTAATTGTGAAGTCTTAGTATAAAAAAGGATATTGAGTACTAAATTCAAACTTCAGAAAAAACTCATTAATCATAACCTAATTTAATCTCTACAGGTTCACCAGGACCAAGATATAAAGTTAAAGAAATAAAGAATAATTGAGGCTATGCTGTGAAGAAATTTGAAAGGCAAACTAAAGAATGTGGAGCTTCCTTACAATTTGCAGAAACATGTAAGTAAATGAAAAATGAGCTCTATTTTGACATCTGAGAAATATGGACCCCAAGTTAAACATATAATTATATATTGTATTATATATGCATTAAATTTGAGTGTATTAATTTATTACATCATTTTAAATATTTAACTATCTATAGTCAATCATAAAAGCAATACAGAGCACCTTTCCTCTTTTTTTTTTGCTAATTTTTTTATTCTTTCTATCCTTTGATTTCTTTAGGAATCCTAGTCTATTGGGCAGTGTTAAAACTAAACAGACCTGTGATCAATGTCATAGAAATGCCATCCTGCATGGAATGCTCTCTTCTTTTTGGGGTAGTTGGGTCAGCTGAGCAGAAGGCACTGGCTTCTGCCATGGTCTTCTTGATAGCATTCTTGACTTCCTGTTCTTTAGGCAGTACATGAAAGGGTTTAGCATGCATGCGAGAATGGCATACACAGCTGAGATTAGTTTGTTGGAATTAAAGGGAGTAATAGCTCTAGGCCTGGCGTACACGAAAATCATGGCTGTGTAATAAATTACAACAACAGTCAGGTGGGATGCACAGCTAGAGAAAGCTTTCTCTCTTCTCTGGATGGTATATACAGAATGGTGGACACAGTGTAGACATAAGAGAAGATAGTGCTGGTGAGAGGGAAGATAAGAATGACAATTGCCAAAGTGAAGTCCACTACTCAGCTGTGGACAAATATTTGCATGCCAGCTTGAGGATTGGTGAGATGTCACAGAAAAAGTGATTCATGACATTGGAGCCACAGAAGGTGACATGTGAAATGAAAAAGATTTAATTACAGTAATCATGAAACCAGTCACATAAGAGAAGGTCACTAGCTGCACACAGTAAGCTGTGGTCATGATCACTGGATATCAGAGAGGATGACAAATGGCCACAGGTGATCATAGGCCATGGGAAGATATTGTTCAAAAGGAAAAAGAACTAAGGAAGTGAAAGGGAAAAAGAAAAAGAAAAGAAAAAATGATAATTTAAAAAGTATATAATGGAAACAAAGCCTTGTAAATAGGGAAGGAATATGGTTCAAAGGGAGGAGCAGTCTGCTACTGCTAGTAGGTAGACCAGGCTGCAAGAAGCACACACCCTATGCAGGCAAGGGAGATGAAGAAGTAGAGCTGAGTCATGCAGCCTGCAAAGGAGATGTGCCTCCTCTGCAAGAGGAATCCATCCGGCATCTTGGGGACTGTGACAGAGACGTACCAGACCTCTAGGAAAGACAAGCTACTCAGGAAATAGTACACGGGTTTATGGAAGGATCCAGTCACCCAAATGGTGAGCATGATAACAAGATTCTCTGCTACTGCTAGTAGGTAGACCACAAGGAAGAGGAAAAAGAGCTGGACCTGCAGCCATGGGGCAGTGGGAAAACCCACCAGGATGAACCCACCATCCCTGACCAGAGTGATGTTTATGTCCAATATGACTAAAAGCTCTGAAAGATGCTGGAGTTTTCTGTGGCAACACCACAGTAATAAAAAGCTGTGTAACAACAGTCAAAGATCTAAACTCTGTCTTCCAAGTGAGTGAGACACATTAAACAGTGGACTGGGACACTTCTTAAAATGTGAAGTGCACAATTCCATCAAAGTGGATTTTATTTGTTGCTTGCTTTTTAACTGAATTGAAAATCTCTCAATCAAAAATTCACTTCCATTTCTTATTCTGATGACTTTC
>PVLA01020291.1:0-10556 GCA_004027455.1 Hydrochoerus hydrochaeris
GGTGCACATGCCCATGCGCATGTGCAGGTTGAAGGGGGCTACTGCTGGCCATGCATCTGAGTCTGGCTTTTCCAAAATATGCCTGTACGAGCCGCCTGTAATGGCACATAGTGGTGCTCATGGGATTCTGGGAGACTGAAGTGGTAGGATCCCAAATTTAGTCTTAGGCGTGGCGATTTAGACAATGAAGAAGAACTTGCCTCAAAACAGATTCTTTCCTTTGCTCCATCTGTCTCTGTCTGTCATTCTGTCAGTCTCTCTGTGGAAAATGCGAAGGGCCTAGTTGAAGCCCAACCCCTTGATCTTTTACATCAGGTGGTCCTTGTTGGAGGTTAATTAGAAGAAGATGAGGAAACTGTAGTCGCAGCTGAGGAACTCGCCTACCTCGTGGCCTTAGTCTTCTAGCCTTTGTTGTGCCACAGGTAGATCTTGTTGTTGAATCACTCCACGCACCAGGATGCGGCATTGCCTTCCAGGGGGCTCCTGGCCTTTAGGCTCCATGCTGCTGTAGCAGACGCCCACCCTGCAGAAGTTGCCCTTCTGCAGCTCCAGCTCCCAGTACTGGACTTCCTTCCTGTGGGAGTGCAGGCCCAGCACCTGCAAGCAGTTCATGAAACAATATGTGTGCCACCTGTAGTGCTGCAGCACATGGGCCACTGAGGCCACTGTGTAGTTCTCGGACAGAGACACCTTGTTGTGGGCTGTGTTGTAGTCCAGGATGACTTTCCCAGAATCTGAGCAGACACCGTGCCCCCCCCCCCGCCACCCGCCCAGGGACAGGTGCACAGAGCCCAAGACTCTTCTTGAAGACCAGGCACCACGTGGTACTGTTTACATTTTGCATTTAGCGGGTTTTTAAAGACAGGGTCTGTTTTTGAAAGACAGGCTGGCTTTGAACTCATTATGTGGCTTGGGCTCCTCTTAAACTTGAAGTCACCCTGCTTCAGCCTCGTGAGTGCTGGGATTACAGGCATGTGCCCCCTCACCTGGCTTTTTTTGTTTTATCTGCCCATCTGCCCACACTTCCTTCATCCACACAATCAAGCTACAGACACTCACGGAGCTTTGGTCTGGACTTGGCTGAGAAGCTCTCAAGCACCTTGGCCTTGTGAGACTGGAAATCGGTGGCTTTGGCCGGTGCTGGGATGTACTCAGTGGAGACCCCACAGGCCCTCAGCCAATAACTCAGCATCCAGGACAGCAGCTTTCAAATCCACCGCAGTCCGGGGCTTCTGAAGATGGGCATCTTGGAAGGAGCAGGGGCCGGGGTGATCGCTGGGGGTGAGGAAGGGAGACTCAAGTTTGTGATTGGGTCAGAAGGGGCAGGGTGGGCTCTGCTCCCTAATGTCTATTGAGAGCCATCCCATGAGCACACACCTGAGTAGCCCGGCAGATGCATCTAGGCTGCTGTCATATGTTGTTTTGTTTTTGAGGCAGGGTCTTGCTATGGAGCCCAGCCTGGCCTTAAACTCATGGCAATCTTCCTCCCTCAACTTCCCAAGACTGCTGAGAGTACAGGTGTGCACCAGTGCCTCTGGCTTACAATCCCATCTTTCTCTTTCTTTTCATTCATTCCATTTTTTGAGATGAGGTCTCACTCAGACATGGTCTTGGACTCATAAGTGATCTCCTGCCTCAGCCTCCTGAAGGCTGCAACTAGATGTGTGTACCTGCATGCCTGGCTGCATTTATTCACTTAGTGATTCGAGGATGAAAGCCAGGACCTCACTCATACTACACGAATGTGGTATCACAGAACTACTGGCCAAGTGCTCCTAGTCTTACAGAATAGTCATGAGACTCAGCCCAACCCAGAACCTCAATAAAATAAGTCAACTGCTGCTGCCAGTTTGTTACTGTTTTGTTTGGAGTACTGCGGATTTGATCTAGAGCACTTGCACTGAGCTATATCCCCAGTTTTTTATTACTTTTTATTTTAAAACAAGGTCTCACTAACTTGCAGGTTGGGCTCCAACTTTTTGGAAGATTTTTCCGTGGTGAAGTAGAAAAGCAAGAGTAATGAAAACAAAAAAGCAAAAGGCCTTTATTGTGGGCAAAGGACAGTGCACAATCCCCAAGGGGCAGACAAAGAAGCTATAAGATTTTATTCAGTTTGACAGGCAGTGGAGTTTGAAGGGGCAGGCAGAGTGTCCTTTTGACAGCGGAGTGGGGGAGTGTTGGCATACATGAGAAAAGTGGGGAGTTCAGTGTTCTGGTTTGGCAGGACCCAGAAGTCAGTGTTGGAAGGAGGCGCTGCCCAGCACCATGCTGGGCAGGCACCATGCTGAGGCTGGCAGTGCTTCACACGGGCAGAAACCATTCCTTTTGATCTTCCTCCGGCCTCTGCTTTCCTGAACCCCAGGATTAAAGTGGGTGCCTCCAGGCCTGGTTTGGTGACAGCTTTCAGTTCTAGGTTTGGAGAAGTCTCAAAAGACAAGAGAAACAAAAATGCAAACTTATGAATTGTCTTGGGCTTGTTTTCTTTTCAAAAAGAAAGTTTTCAACATTCAGATATTTTAAAGCATATCAGTATCACACTTGGCATCGTTAATGACTTTCACCGCCACATCCCTCGCAGCTCTTGATGCTCCCAGGGTGACAATGGTGAGAAGTTCTAGAAAAAAGGACAAGAGTCAGAATACAGAAAAGTGAGGCCACACAGAGCCCTCTCTCCTAATGAGAAGGAAGGAAGGAAAGAAGGAGGAAGGAAGGAAGGAAGGAAGGAAGGAAGGAAGGAAGGAAGGAGCTCCAATGGCTGCAGTACATTTAGTAATACACTCAGGAGACTGACTATTGCGTGGAACCTCTCCAGTAAGAGCTTATCCACATGGCTTGTCTCAGGCACCAGTGTTCTTGAGATTAGAGCATCTTATCCATGTGACTTGCCTCAGGTGTTCTGTTCTTGAGACCAGCCTTGCTCCAGCCCTGCCATGATGGTGATCAATCATAGCTGCTCCCCACATATCCCCCTTTTCTATTTTATATTTGTAAGTGACAGGCAGTTAGTTGAGGCTGGAGGAGCTGTGTTTGGAGAAATCTGTAGAAGATCTTTTTTATTCTTGTACCCTTTTCACTTTGAGTGAACTTGTTGAGGCTAAAAGTTTCCAGTCCAAGGATTCTAAGTCCCTGTATTTAGTAATTTAACCTTGTACAGTCCATTAATCCACAACAGTAATCAATGAGCAGTGTAGCTGAAAATTGTCAGAAGATATTAGTGATTTAAGTTTCTTTAGTTAACATTTTCTATAGCATTGTTTTATACTTCTTGTAGTATATTTTTTTCCAAGATGTTCAAGACCAAATTAGGGTGAGACCTGTATTGTTTACAATCAATCTCTTGATATTTACCAAGGTCACTTACATTTCCTCAAGAATTACCTGGGTACCATGCACAGCACTTCCGAGTACTTTTGTCAGTGTCAGCCCTCTGGATGACTCATGGCCATTGTTTGGCCAAGTTGCTTTCCATGAAATCTTGGGAGATTTTCCTCTCCTGATGACTCCTTTTAGACATATAGACCACAGAAATTTAACCTCTGTGGTCCTACAATCTCCTTGATCAGGAGTTTGTGGTACTCACAACAGTTTTAGGATGTTGCTGAAAATTTTTCTTCATGTCCTGTGTCCTTATTAACCTCTGAGGGCTAGGACCAAAATATTGCCTGTCCTCTTAGCCCATCTATCTTTCTAGTTTCTTGTCTTCATACCTTGGTTGAATGTTCAGAAGAGAAGGTTAAAGACACAGCATTTTGTAATGAAGACAGTTAGCTTAATATTACTATTTTATCTGAATATTAAGCACCTTAGAACATAAAATACAACCATTATATTCTAACAACCCTGGATGATCTAAAGGTTGAATCTCTGTAGAATGCTAACAGGCAACAGTTATATATATTTTTTACACAGAAAATTTAAAAATAAAAAAATAGACAATATTGTAGCATGCCAATCTTGATGACCTTTTTTGACATACTTAAATTTCCCTTTTGACATAGTATAGCTCTTTAAACAATCATCACTATCTAATACATAAGAAACTTTCACCTAACTTGTAGACCTTTAATGGGATGTCACTGGAGAAATCTGTGACCTTGTCTGCACTGACTAAGGCATCTCTAAAAAGATTGGCACATATATAATATATATGTCATATAATTTTGATTATTATTACTGACTGGTGACTTCATTTTGGCTTGACATGAACCTCCTATCACAATTAATTGGAGCACAAAAGAAAGCAAATGTCTGAATCTGAAAGAAGATGTCTATCCCCATAACCAATCCCAATTTTACATTTTGAAAGACCAGTATATCTGGAGGCATGAATAAACTTAATACACATAAGATTAATAACAATCAATTGTCATAGTCATATGAAAACTTTTGTATCAGAACATCTTTAAATCAAAAACTTTATTGTCTAGAAAATTTAAACATGACAAGGACCAATGTGAATATATCACAATAAAATATTTTAATACCAATTATTGGGGGATCTCCCATAAGGCTATGGAGATTACTGGGGTCTCCCATTAATGAACAAGAACTGGTTAATGTTACCAGGCAGCTGCTTTTTATTCACCAATTGGAGTGCTTTCAATTAATCTCCCCCTGAAGGGACTGTTAACTGTCTTAACTTTGGGGGAGGGTACTGAAGATCAAACACATGACCTCACACTTGCCTCACACTGTGCCTGTGAGCTATATCCACAGCCCTAACTCTCTTAATTTTTGATGACTTATGAAAATCCAGTCATAACACTTAATACATTATTTTTAAACAATGACTCTCAAGTCAAAATAAACAATATTACATATTACATTTATGTAATGAATCTTAGCATCAGTTAGAACAGCAGGTAACCCAGGTGAAACATGCTTTTTAAATCTATAACTCAAAGTAAACTTTGATCAAATGATCCAAAAATGCAAAAGAGAAAAATTGTTGAGCTCAAATTTAAAAAAGAAACAAACTGAAAACCTGTTCATGGGACAAACAAACAAATATCATCTACAAACAATTTACTTTCAATATCCAAGTACACTCAAATATATTTATGGGCAAATTAAATTATAATAACTTTTATAATTTTAGATGTTTGTAATTATAAATAGACTAGTCAGATACTTTGTAGGTCAATTAGCAGAGAACAGTTACAAGAAAATTTTATAGGAACAAAACCTTTCTATAAATGATATATAATTTTATGTCTTTTATTTTAAGAGCAGATTATATTTATTGAAATAAAGCTTCTTCCAAATGAGAGAGAGAAGGGGTCATATCTTATTTTGTCTGAAGAATACTGGGGATTTTCATATCCCTTTCTTTTACACACCCTCCGTAGTAGAAGGTTTTATTGAAGGGATGAATAATGGCTGTGGTGCCCTTACCGGTACAGCAGAGCAATTTTGGGCAAAAGGTCCCACAGGTCCACAGCTGAAACAAGAAACATTGTCACTTTTCCACGAGGCTGTGGATGAATAGCCTGAGTGATAGCTCTGCTTAGGCAGCTACTTGTTTGTCCAAACGGCCAGCATTGGCACAAATCTGAATCATCTCAGACAGCGTAGCACATATGTTGGGGACTCGCAAGGCCTCTTTACACCATTCATTTGCATCCTCAAAGGTCAACTGTTTAATGATTAGTTCATTAGTCTCTGGATTACTGATAATCCTCTCACCACCTGCAATAGGCACGCCACCAAATCCTGAAAGTGTTCATCAGGACCCCTGGTGGATGGAGGTCAGACCATGGTCACCCTTTGAAGGAAGTTCCCTCCAAGCCCTTATGACAATTATTTTAATTTCTTCATATACTTATAGTTTAAAAGTAATTTATTTATGGCACCTTCTCCAGGTAACATATCTTTTGTAATGGCTATGTTGTGAGCAGTTTTGCAGATGGCCTGATTCATGCACAGTTCAAAAAACTTTGCCTTCCATAATAAATAATAAAATAAATAAGAGTTAAATATGCTTTGGCTATTCCCTTCCAATCATTTGGGGTCACAACTTGTTGCCCTATAAGTTCTATTAAACCTAAGGTAAAAGGGGCCATGGTGCCATAGGTAACTGTAGCTTCTTCTAGGGTCTTCAAAGGTATGGCTTCATGAAAATCTGACTTGTGCCCAATTATTAGGGATCTGGAGTTCAGCAACAGGGCAGCATGTTGAAATCCCTCCGTGGATTCCTCTGCCCATCCAGCTTCTTTTAACACCAGTTGTAAGGGAGAAAGAGAAGATGACTCTACTCCCTGAGAGGTAGAAGTTTTGACTTGTGATACAACAAGACTTTTCTGAGCTGAAGAGGCAGAAACTGCTGCTTGTGGTGCAGACAGTGTTATCAGTTTTGCCTTGGGCAGTTGTGAAAGTGAAGCCACAGTGAAACAGTCCTCTTGTAGGAAAAGATCTCCCCACCACCCCGTGGTTACTTCCTTATCCGTTTGAGCAAGGTTAGAGGGTTTGAGCTCTGTTGGTGGGGCTGTTGCCTTACTATTCCACAGCTGCCTAAGACTTGGATTTAAAACAGCACTCTGGGAGCGAACCAGGCTTCGCCAGGAAGTGATCCCTGCCTGCAAATCAGCACCGTGCACGGCCACTGCCAGAGTGGGGCCAGCCAGACCCAAGCCTCTCTCCACAAGTCAGCACCATTTGTGGCCTGTGGGGGGAGAATACCAGGAAGCGATCCCCACTGGAAACCATATCATTCTCATTGTCTTGTTGGGTTGGGTTTTATTCTCTTCTGTTTTGTCTGATTATGTTAAATCGGATGGCACAAGCAGCTATTTAAAAGATAGCAAGACATATTATGGTGGCAAATTTGGATTTACTATTGGCCTCTTTTGAAGTGCTTTATTGCATTCATTGTTTTGCTTTTAGTTTATCTATTCTATTTTGTTCAATTTTTACTATGTCCAAAAATATCTACACTTATTTTGAAAACAACAATTCATTGGCTGGGCGTGGTGGCTCACGCCTGTAATCCCAGCACTCAGGAGGCTGAGGCTGGAGGATCCTTGCAAGTTCGAGACCAGCCTGGGCTACAAAGTGAGCTCAAGGCCACCCTGAACTGCCCAGTGAGGCACTGTCTCAAAAAGACAAAAAAAAAGAAAGAAAGAAAGAAAGAAAGAAAGAAAGAAAGAAAGAAAGAAAGAAAGAAAACAACAGAAGCCATTATGGTAACTACTGTTGATTTTGTAAGGTTTCAGAGTCCTGTATCACTTATACTGGTTTATTTTGATTGGTTTTATTCTGTTTTATTTTCCTTGATTTTATCCTTTTTTAAAAAAGGTAAAAAATAAAATGGTGCTCTGACTTGGGGATGAAAAAGTGCAGCATATGTACCATTTTTGCCCCCTGATTAAGTGTTTTGAAATTTTGTCTTTGTTTTTTCCTTCTTCCTTTTTCCTTAAAATTAAATGGATTTGAAAAAAAGAAAAGGACTAGGGAATATAGAGCTCAGCAGTAGTGTACTTGCCTAAAAATGCACTAGGCCATAGGTTGAAGTCCAAGTACCAAATAACAAACAAATATACTTTAGCTACTTAGAAAAATAAAACAGTGCTCTGAACAGAATCCTCTGTGGTTGTCTCAACAGCTGCACAACTGCTGAGACACTCCCTAGTCCAGGTCCACAAAAGAAAAGTAAGTACGGGAATCCAGTAGGATAAGGATTTGCATATACATTTGTTGCTTTTGAGAACCTACCTCTGTCATACTTAATATCTGATAAATCAACATACCTCTCTCTCTTTGGCCTCCCTTAAGCTCATTTCTCTCTCTGGCTTCCTTTAAGCTTGTTTCTCTCTCTGGCTTCTCTTAAGCCTACTTTTCTCTTTGGCTTCTCTGGTCTAGTGCTCTCTTTCTGTGCACACAGCTAGAAGTCTCCTCTTATCTCTTATCCTATGTGTTCCTTTGTTCCCTGGGTCCCTGTTCAGGCACCAATTGCTGGGTCTCCTGCAGCTCTTGATGTTTCCAAGATGAGACGATCTAGAAAACAGGACAAGAGTCAGTATACAGAAAACTGAGGCCATGTGGAGCCCTCTCTCCTGATGGGATGGAAGGAGCAAGAGGGAGAACAAGAGAGCTCCAACGGCTGCAGGGCAGTCAGTTATACACTGGGGAGACTGAGTGTCTCGTGGAACCTCTCCAGCTAAGAGCTTGTCCACGTGGCTTGTCTCAGGCGCCAGTGTTCTTGAGATTAGAGCAGTTTATCCATGTGATTTGCCTCCAGTGTTCTGTTCTTGAGTCTAGCCTTGCTCCAGCCCTGATCCATGTTCAGATTTGGCCATTCCGCATAATTCCCTGGCACACATAGGACTTGTGTAAATGGCGAAGGTTGCCATGACCCTTGGGGCTCCTGAGGTTCTTGGGGTTAAAGACTGTGAGAGGATGAGAAAAACAAAGAAGAGACAAAGCTGGGGTCAGGTGGAGCCCTTGCTCTCCTGATGGGAGGAGAGGTACCTGCTCCTCCCTGCAGGGGTGTTTATTTAAACCTTTTAGCACCTTAATGTCACATGACACCCCATCATCCTAGCAACCCACTGTTCAGACTGTTTTGGGGCCAGGTGTTCTCTGGGCTGAAGCAGCTTCTGCACATGGTTTGCCCCAGCTGCTCTTTGTTCTTGGAATGATCATACTCCAGCCTTGCATGTGTGATCAATCTCCAGCTTCAACGACTCCAGACAGAGGGTGTCTAAACTTAAAAAACAAAAGGGTTCCCTGAGCAGAAGAAATCAACAGTAACAGAAACCCTAGCAGTGGCGTTTGAGGGGCTGACTCCTAAGGAGCAGGCAAGGATTTCCGGAACCTAGAGACTGCCCCATCCTTTGTCACGATGTATCTAACCATACATTTACTACAGGTAATTTGTATCTCTACAAAGTAAAACAAACAAACAAAAACCAGCAGGCAAAAAAAAAAAATCTTGTCAATTCCCATGGCAGTTGCTAAACAATATCCAGAGTATGTGTGTGAGTCAGAAGTGGCTCTCCACAGAGGCCCCAAATCAGCAGCATCCGAGTTACCCAGAAACCTGTAAGAATGTGGGTAACATCACCCCAAAAGCACAAAACTTGGTGTTTAGGAGGATATAAATAATCTACTCTTTGTATGTAGAAAAGCACAGTATATAAGCCACTGTACTGGACATTGCTATTAAAACTCCACAGGATATATGTGCACCCATGTTCATAGCAGCACAATTTGTAATAGCTAAATCCTGGAAACAACCTAAATGCCCATCAACTGCAGAGTGATTGAAATAGATGTGGTATTTTTATACAATGAAATATTACTCAGCTATAATAAAGGATGATCTTGAGGCCTTCATAGGTAAATGGAGACAACTTGAGACTATCTTCATTACTGAAATAAATAAGAATCATATTTATAAATATCACATTGTGTCTCTAGTGTAAAAAGTAATAAGAATGTAGGCGTAACAAACCCAAAATGTGTAATTACTATTGTAAAAAAGAGAGGAAAAGGAAGTGCTCTAAAGGATATAACTGCATGTATGTTTAAGTGTGTAGGATTGATAACCATATTACTGAGTTTTTGTTGGATCATTGAACAGATCCATTTGCACTCTCACTGTTTGAATGTCCACTTTGTATGGTTTGATTTTATAACTTGAACAACTATTTCTAAGAGGACAATATGTAATTTATCAACTAGTGATTTCTTACTGTTTCTTTTAATTCTGTATTATTTCTACCCTTTTTCTGTTTTGCTCTTTTTTTCTCTTTAAATTAAATTAAATTGTAAAGACTTCATGGGAAGGAAAGGGGGACAGGGAAATAATTTTTCTAAAATTTCCCAGAAGAAACAGAAGTGACAATCCTGAAAAAGGACAATTCAAGAAATGAGGGAAAGCACAAGTGATTCCCAGCCAGGCACGGTGGTGCACTCCTGTAATCCCAGCACTTGGAAAGGCTGAGGCAGGATGATCATTGCAATTTTGAGACCAGCATGGGCTAAAAAGTGAGCTCAAGACCAGCCTGAATTGCATAGCAAGACCGTGTCTCAAAACAAAACAAAATAAAACAAAACAAAATAACAACAACAAAAAAGAATCAATTCCCAGTGCAAAAGACCCACATCCACCCAGCTCCTGAGGTGCTGATCCTGGCCACTGGAAACTGCCCCTCTCCAGCAGGGAACTGCTCAGGGACCAGAACTTGGGTGTGCAGAATTTAGCCTGTGAGGTGAACAAGTCCTCCGTTATGACCAAGGGGAGTCCACAAAAGCCTTATGTGCTACCCACCATGGAGTCGATGGCTCCTACAGTGACCTGGATGGGCCATGTCTAGAAGGAGCAGGGACCCCAGAACGTCCCAGCCAAAATGCTGGGCAGATACCTGGATACCACAAGAATGAGGTAGGTCACTTATGTGGGAGCTTCCTGTCCTGGAGCTGCCGCACAGCCCACCTCAGCCGATTCTTGAGGTCCACGGTGCCTTTCATCAGCTTGTGATCCGATTCCAACCTGGGGATGTAGACTAGCTTTGTGGAGATTCCTCGCAGTTTAGATGCTTTCTGGAACAGGCAGG
>PVLA01020292.1:0-10538 GCA_004027455.1 Hydrochoerus hydrochaeris
TGCTGCTTCCTGCAGCCTCCCTCATGAACAGGGAAGAGATTTAGGTGGGCATTACCAGGAGCTGCATGCCCCATGGTCTGAGACGTAGTAAGTGTTGTCATTAGATGCCTCGATCTGCACTGACTCTGCATTTAAAGAGTGTCTTAGGAGGTAAGCTGCCACCGTTACTAATATTCCCATCTTACAAGTAAAACAAGGAAATCCAAACGGCAAAGAGAACCAGGACCCACGGCTGGAAAGCAGAGACAGCCGAGCAAGGCTTGATGCCCGTTCCTTGTCCCCAGCAGAGTGACTACTTGAGGTCTCCATAGAGGTATAGGGAGTTTTCAGCTCAATGTGGCAAGCAGCCTTCTATGTCACAGAGCTGTGACCCTCACGCATGGCCGCCAGCCAAGGGCCTTTTCCCTGCAGTGACAGGAGGGCACAGGGGAGAGGATTGTTGGCTGAGCGGTTATGGCTGCAGACCCCGTGGGAGGAAGAAAAACTGAGCTTGGACGAACAGCGCACGGTACTGTTCCAGGCCGCTCATCAGCCTCCTCGGCCCCAGAAGCCCTGAGGCTGAGGGTGCGGACACAAACGGGAAGTGGAGGGTGATTCTCCTGGACGGCAAAGCTGATTAACACTAGGGCAAGGAGCGGGTGAAGGATGGCAAAGCCATCCATGGAACACGTGGGTTTATCTGAGAGACAAAGTCAAGCTGGTTGGAGTAGACAAACAAAAAGCAAAACCCAGCAAACACCAGCTATATCGACAAGTCCAAACTTACCACTAACTCAAAGTTTAAAGGAAGGGGGACCTTCAGACACAGGGTTTTTGCATTTACAAAGGGTTTTAGGCAATGTCACCGAGTCAAGACACCCAACATTTGTCTTCAATTGCAAACGAGAGCAGAGAATGTCACAGCATCTGTCAGAGACCCAAGTGACCTGCTGAAGGTCTGTCCCTAGTAAGGACATTCTTGGGGATGTGTCACAGGCTCACTTGACCTATTGCTTAGCCTGAACAGTAGGGATTTCTCCAGGTCCTGGCTTGAGATAACACTAACTGGGAATAAGGACAGATGTCCCCAACAGTGCCACCTCCACTGGCGACTCCACAGGGGGCCAAACAGTATAAAAGCAGCATCAAGTCAGGTGGAGGGGGCAAGGTTTAACTCTTAGCTTAAATTATAATTTAAAAAACAACACTTCTAAAATGATATGTTTAAAAAATAATTACAGGCATAGCATACAGTGCTCGACGCTGCAAAAGTCTCTTCACAATACACAAAGTAGGGATCATGGGGCCTGCAGAACACACGATTGGTCCAAACTTTTTAAAAACATTTTTATTTGTATGGGAAATTTAGCTCAGCAGCACAGCACCTGCCTGGCAACGTGAGGTCATGAGTTTGATTCTGGGTATCAAAAGAAAAAAAAATAGGGTAAATTTTTATGTTTACATAAGCACAGAGAAATAATGAGCGTAGCTTGAAAGGCCTAAGAAGGTGGTAAATGAATGGCAGGACTTGCAGGACTTTTATGTTTAGCAAGCTTTGCTGAGTTCCCAAATATTCTTCTGTTGGCTGTTTATTTCTTGGAATTGAAAAAAAAATAATTCCAGTACTGGTGCACGGTTGTCCATGTTGCTCGTCGGATGTTTATGATTCTTCCGCTTCCTTGACATCCTGGGCTGGCACTTCCTGGTGGCCTGCGGTGGACCAGAGCCACGTGACCAGCCATGGCCAGTGGCGAACTGCAGGAGCAGGTGACACTTCTCACCTCTGCCTGTGGCACTGGCCAGTCAGTGTGAGGCCAGTGTCCCTGAGTGGTCACCAGAGTCAGGGGCAATATGTTAGACTTGGGATCCACACAGGGCACAAAGAGAAAGAAACGCATTCAGATGTCACCCAGGGACATTAGGGGCTTTGGGGCTTTCATTTTTATGGCAGCATACTCCCGTCTGTCATTCAACTAGGACCTGACACAAATTCGTGGAAGAATTTACTCCCCAGACTGTCACCACTGATTGTCTTTAGGTAGCAACACCAGTGGGCAGAATTCTTCTTTCTTTCACCTTTGCCCAGTGTCAACCATGAGTATTATTTTTCAGTAGAAAAATGATCAAATCAATATTAACGATACAATAAAACGTCACAGCGTCTGACATGTGGGTCCTTAGGGAAGTTGGTGGCCACCTCGGCACGATGGCCATGCAAAGCGGGAGCCCAGAGGCTAGGAGACCTAGGGTCAGTAAAGCCAACATGAAAGAGGTAAATACTCTCCAAATTCACTTCAAGGAATAGCGCATTCTGGGTTAGTCTGAGCACGATCGTACACAGAGGCAAAGAGAGAGAACTGGGAAAGGCCCCTCAGTCCTTTCTGGTCTTCGATTTCACCCGCAGGGCTCCGGGTCTCCAACTATGACACAGAGTGATGCGTCCATTAGCAGTACGACCTGTGATTTGGGATCCTGCTCACTGTCCTCATGCTGCGCACTGAGGCCCTTCTGCTCTGCCGTGTGGTGCCCCTGAGAAGCCAGTCTTGGTGGCTGCTGCCATTTACAAGGACAGTAGCCTTGAGACATGGGGCAAACACAGGAGGGTGGAATTAGGCGAACTTGGTACAAATCTAGACTCTGCCTATAACTCAGCGAGCTCCTCTCTGACTTACATGGGGTCCCCGAGACTCTGGCCTCCAGAGACAAACACCTAGATCTCAGAGCGGGCTCCAGAGAAGGAGGAATTACAGATAGAGCAGCAGCCGAAGTCCCCAGCAGTGGAGACAGCATGAACAAAGCATATGAACACGCTGAAATACCAGGCAGAGGGCCGTGTGCACACATGTCTAAGAAAAAGCAGACTCTTACCCACATGAGCCATAGAAACAGTTCATTCCAGCTCCTGCCCATGACAGAAAGCAATTCTCTATCCCAGTCAGTGGGCTGTTGGCCAAACCTAACGGTATTAATTACTTTTCTTCTTCAACAGATAGTTCCTGGGCATCTCCACCACGCCAGGCAGCACAACTGCTCTGCGGTCCTCCTCTTTTGAGTTTATCTGGAATAAATGTATTTTACAAGGAAAATTTATGTCACAGTCCTAGAAGAAAAGCTACATCCTTGTCATTTAGAGGAAGTAATCGTTAGCTGGGGTGGCGGCAGAAACCTGCAGTGCTGGCATTTTTAGAGGCTAAAGAAGGATTGTGAGTTTGAACCTGGTCTGCACGACTTATCTAAAATCCATCTCAAAATAAAATAAATAAAAGAATAAGTGAATAAGACAAGCTTGGGGGGGGTTGTGTACTTCTGTGATCCCAACACTCTGAGAGGCTGAGGCAAGAGGATCACAAGCTCAAGCCCGACCTGGGCAACTTAGCAAACTAACAGGACCCTGTTTCAATAAAAAAATAAAAGTGCTTAGGGATGAGGCTCAGCATGCAGGCTCTGGGTTCAGTCTCCAGGGCCACAACAGCAAGTGGGTAATTTAAAAGGTCTGGGGATGTCACTCAGTAGGTTCAAAATCCAGCAGTGAAAAAGAAGAAAAGAAAAAGAAGATAGTCATTAAAACACAGAACTTAAAAAAGGCTTTTGCTTGAAGTTGGTTCTGAATCCCAGACCTCACCCCTTTTAGTAATAAATGGGAGTCAGCAAGCTCTGCAGAGGGGACAGCGTGGCAGAGTGGTAGACACTTACCAGCACCACACAGGTCCTTGCTTTCCAAGGACACCAGAAAAATGAGGAAAGTGTTGACCAAGAACAGTCACCTCCCCTCCCCTAGTCCCGGCGTTAGCACTCACACCCCAGCCCTGGAAGAAGAACCTGCAGCACAAAACCTAGGTCCTACAGCTGCTGCGGGGCTGGCTCTGAAGCACAATCGGCCACTGCCTTCCGGCCTGTGTCCCCTGATCCTGCGGTGAGGGTCAGAGCAGAAAACAGGATGCCATCCACTGCCATGATGTCATGAACCTGGGCAGGCAGGAGGGTCAAGAAGCGAACTCAGACCTACCTGATCTCAGGCAGGCTCCATCCGGGGTCCCTGTCACCATCCGTGTCACAAGGCTTTTATTGGCTAATCACGCCACGGGAGGTTGAGGACAGGCAATTGCTTACTTCCCCCACATGGAATCAGCTGGTCACAGAGTAGCACGCACATCGTTCTGGAGATGGTGCTCTCGGCCCTGGAAAGAGGAAATGTCGCCATCCTCTAATCAGCGTCCTCACATGCCCCCAACGGGCACTAACAGCACCACGGATCCGTTCAGGAACCCATTTCTTCTTTCTCTAGGTATTAAAAGAAATCCGGAGAGGACTTGGGAGGGGAAGGGTTAAACATTTTATTATTCTCACCGCATTTATAGTAAATTGTGTAACAGTTTTCATGTCTTAATTACTTAAATTTTATATTGAGCTATAGTGATATTATCTCTCTTTTTGTCTCCACACAATTGTATTTTATAATAGCTTTTATTAGAGCCCACATGAATGGAATTTAAAATGAACACAGCCTCTCTGCACTCACGCAGTACAGAAAGAGCGCTTCTCTGATATTTGGCATGAAAGTACTTCCCTTTGTGTTTTATGACACGAGCGAGTTATATTAGGTGGGGACACATTTTGAACAGAATGGTAACTAAGGGAGACTTCAAACCTCTTTTTTTTTCCTTCCTTTTACTAACTTCCTTGGTAAGGAAGGGTGTGGAGGTGTTCCAAGGGTCAGGCAGAGCTCCCCTATAAAAGAGTCACCTAATTATAGTAAAATGCAAATCACACACACACACATACAATTTTAATCTGAGATTTTCTTTTAGAAAAATTGGACATGGTCTGGGCAGTACAGAACTGTCAGAAAACTAAGTGTTAAACTATGATATTACATTTCTTCTATCAATGCGGTAGCTGCACCCAGCTTTTTTTAACCCAATAGTTAAGCTCACATGTAACCCAGTGCCCAAATTCTGTCCTGCCCTGGCTCCGCTTGGAAGGGGGGTGATCTTTCCAACCTGGAGTCTTTAAAATGAAGCCATAACTTGTGTTCAAAGAAATGTAGCCAGGGTTTCGATACAGAGCTGGAAATGGTTTTCCTTGTTGTTGCCTTGTTTGGTTTTTTGTTGTTTTCTTTTAACCAAGTATAGTAGAATCGGTAAATCAAAAAGCCTCTTGCATCTAGAAGCTCAACAACAAAAGGGAAAAATCCCAACAAAGGACTCACCAGGTACTTGAGAAGGGTGGCGATGAAAACAAATGTGAAGATATATTAGAGATGCATATTTAATATTGTTGTGTTTATTGCTTCATTTATAAAAGTCAACCAGCTAGGAAGTGTGAGTGAATAAACCCCTTGCTGGGTGTAAGTCAGTCGTGTGAGCATACCTTAACTCTTCGCGCTCCCCAGCAATTCATTTAGAGAGTCATTGCTTCCTTACAGCACGAGGCTTTCTCCCTGCTGGAGGAAAGCAGTGTAAGTCACAGGCATTTCTTCTCAGCCCGTGCAAAGCACCAGGCTCCCTCAAAATGCCTTTGCTTCCCGCTCATCTCAAGTTAACCTCTGTGAAGACTGCAAGGCTTTCACACTGGGGAGTAACTGTCCTCTCTCCACCGAGGTTCTTGGTCTGTGTTGTCTGAATCTCAAGCCAGTGTGGAGCTCCGTCCCTTCTGGTGACAGGAGCCCTGTCCCTCCACCAAGCAGGAGCCTTGCAGCCGGACCTTCTGCCCACTCTGTACCCACAATCCCACTCCACTTCCTGTCATGAGCAGGAGGTGAGATTCAGTGTGGCAGCAGGAAGAGAACTCTAGTGTCCCTTACATGATGCTTGGGGGACTGGGTGTTACATCTCACACAAAAGAGAATAGTTTCCACCCCTGATAAGAGGACAAGTTGTCAGCCCAAACTCCCTGGCCTTGAGAAATTTGAAATCACATTGATTAAATAAGGCACTGAGCAGTGAGATGTGTAAAACAGTAAACTGCAGATGTGTTTGTGATAGATTTGACTTTACACTGTCCTCAGAGAAAGGCTCAAGGCCTGGAACAGCATGGGGAGAGGGGTTCAAGAATGAGACAGTGACTCCTCCAGAGGCCGGGCCCAGCACAGAGCTCTGAAGAAAACTGCACTTCTCATGTAAGAGCTGCTATATGGCACACAGAAGGAAAGAGAGGAGGGAGAAAGGGAAGGAAGGAAGGAAGGAAGGAAGGAAGGAAGGAAGGAAGGAAGGAAGGAAGGAGGGAAGAAGGGAAGAAGGGAGAGAGGAAGGGAGGAAGGCAGGGAGGAAAAGGGGAAGGAAGGAAAAATGAATGTGTGTAGGTAGGTAGTTACACAAGCAGGCAAAAAAAGAGGAAAAAAGAAGATGGAGAAAGAAAGAGAGAGAAAGGAAAAGAAAGAAAGGCAAAAATGAGAAGTACAAAACTCCCAGCTCCCCGGCTCCTCTGTGAGACCCCTTCCATGACTCCCGGTTCTCCCTCCACCCACCTCCCGGTGCCGGTCCCTCCGTGGTCAGCCTCCCTCCCTGTGCGGGTCACAGAGCCCAGGACGGTGCCAGCAGCTCTCCCTGGGCTGGTTCTGCCCAGCACCTCCACTGTCCCTCCCCGCAGAAGGGGGCAGCAGAGGACCCCCCAGCCTCTCCCTTGCATGCCCTGTTGCCAGCCCTCAGCCCTCTCCAACCCCCTTTCTTTCCACGAATGCCTCCCTCAGCATTGTTTCCAAACATAAAGGGCTTCTTGAGGGACGAAGGCCACCACATTTGTTTGGGTGTTGCATGGATGTTCAGAATGGAGATCAAGAAGCACAAAAATAGATTTTGTTGATTTATGAGTCCGCGCTGTTTCCAATTCCCCATCAGTATGGGCAGGCACGACACAGGCTGGAAACGCAGCATCTGCTTCCCCTTCGTTTCATTTGTGAACTTTAGCACCAGATGTAAATCATTCATAAAATCCCAAGTGTTGGAAGGTACTCGGCTCTGGTTTTCACAAATGGAGACTCCACATACTGTATCTAGTGATTTCTGTCGTTCGTTACAAATGACAGGAGCAGAATTTTAATGACTCCCAGAAATAAATTTCCAGCAGCAGGAAAAAGAAAAGAAATCCTAGTTCAGGTAGTACCGGGAAACCCTGACATCCATGCCTAGCTTCCCAGAGTTCTTCTCAAACAGATGTCACGTTAGGTGGCTCCAATCCAACAGCTCCACCTTGGGAAGAGTTTAAGGGTGATGTGTCTGTGGGGTTGGTGCGGCTCTTTTCCATCCACTGAGGAGCATCTGATATCTGTGATGAAGAATCTTTGAAAAGGGCTGCAAAGGATGCTTACTGCTGATTGGATAGCATCCCTGTCCATCACCCTTGACCACGCCCACTCTGTTGCCTGAACTCCGGGAAGTTGAAGAGCTACTTTCATGGAGCATCTGAGGAAGACGCAGTTCCTCCTTTCGAGATGTCCACAGTCCTGTGGAACCAGGATGTGGCCAGATAAACGTGTTGACCATTACACTATGGAGTGGTATCATTGACTTCTCTCTGTCTGTCCAGCAGCAAATGAGTTTCCAGTGGAGATTAGGATGGGAAGACAGGATAGCTAAGGACCTTGGCATCTTCTCCCAATGAAAGACAATGACTTAAGCCAACTGAGACACTCTGTGGAGTGAGTGACCCCCCAAAAAAGTGGTTAAACCTGATGCATCCCAAGAGTCACAGTGTCCCCCAAAGTGGCTCCAGTTCCTGACTCCTGAACTCTGGTTACTCAGCCCTCCTGACTTCAGACCCTCACCACCACATTCCGATGAACTCTTCCTCTACAGAGGTCGTGAGAAGTCTGCTCCAGGTGTCTGTCACAGAGCTCCTCAATGCTGTCCTCTGGCGAGCCCTGTGTTGTTAGAGAATCTGCAGGCTTTGAGTGCAGAGCTGGTAGTGACTAATTTGGTCTGGACACGGGGAGGAGGAAGCCATCCAAGAAGGCTGCTTGGAGAAGATGATGTCCAAAACCCTCAAGAACAGGAGCAAACAAGATGAGCTTCAAAACCCTTTTGAGAGACCAAAGCTGCATGGCCACAGGGTGACTGGTACTGCTCAGGAGAACAGATATCATCCAGCAAATATCCACCCAACACGTCTTCCACTGGAGGTGTCTATATCACACACATGCTCTCTTTCTGATTTACTCAGCTCTTCCTAGGTTCCCTTGGACAGAGACTTTCATGTTCTTGATGCTTTGTCCAAGAGACTTTGTCCAAGTCTCTCACTTAGGTCTCCACTTGTTCATTTATGCTGCTTGCCTGGGTTTCTTCTCAGAACAAAAGTTCCCACTGATGCTTTCCAACAACGAGATCCTGTGTCTGATTATTTTTGGCACTCAATCTAAAGCAGCACAGGAGAGATAAGAAAGAGAAATAGTAAGAAGAGGCCTTTAATGAGGGCATGGGAGAGCTTTATAAGGGTGCAGCAGCTCTGAGCAAGAATAGAGAAGTGAAACTTCTTTTATCAGTTTTGGCTGGGAAGGAGTCTGGGAGGTGGCAAAATGACATATTAACGCCGATTTGAAGGAGCATCTGCCTGTGTAAAACAGGAGACAGAAAGGTTTACTGGGGGCTGGGGGTGGAGGCTTGGGTGGTTATGGAGTCTTGGGGTTGGAGAATGCTCAGCACACATGCAAAAAGCAAGTGGAACATTTATTTCTGGAATGAGAAGGAGAACATAGAAGTCACTCTTGTAGAAAGAAGTTGTTTCTCTGGGTCGGGTACCATGTTGGGCAGATGTCATGTTGCAGATAGCTAAGCCCCAGGCTGGCAGAGCCCATTAACAATACCATAAACCTTTCATAACATGTGATGGAGGGTGCGGGGAGACCCCTGGCTGGCTTGCCCTTGTGAGTTTCCCTTAAACCAACCAGAAGAAATGAAAAGAAATAGAGAATGAGGCCAACACTTGGCTTTTCTCCAGTGTTGCATCCTCACTGCTTTGTGGGTCAGCTGTAAGGAAAAGCCCAGGGGAACCTGCCTTTAATGAGTCATTGAAATTTGCATGAGAAACTTCTACTTTATCGCAGCCAGACTTTGTCCAAGTCTCTCACTTAGGCCTCCACTTGTTCATTTATCAATCAATCCATCCATCCTTTATTATACCCTTTAAAGATTTTTTATAATTTAGTTTATTGTAAAAAGAAAAAAGTCAGGAAAGAAAAACAAAAATCAAAAGAGATACAGCAAACCCAAAACAATAACAATATAGGTTTTCAAAACTGAATAAAAGAAATTTAACAGTTGTATTGCATATTGTTCTTTTTTTCCAAAGAAAGAAAAGAAAATAGAAAAACAGAAAAAGGGTAAAACAATACCGAATTTTAAAAAATTAACATCATAAAATCACTAGTTGATACATTGTCCATTGTCATCTTAAAAAATAGTTGTCAAAGTCACAAAATCAAAGCATAAATAGTGTCTAGACACTCAAACACTGACAGTAGAAATCCTTCTGTTCAATGTTCCAACAGAAATTCAGTAATATGGTCATCTATAAAGATTTTTTTTCACTTACAGGAGAGTCATGGTATATAAACAAAACAAATTTTAAGCATAATGAATTTTGCTGCATTTTGTCTCCAGAAATCCAAAGAAACGCCTCTTCTGTGTATGCCAATGCTAAGGCAGGCTCAGTGGCGAGCACCCCAGGAGGCTGACAGTAGGATTTCAAGTTGAAGCCCAACCTGGGCCACTTAGCAATTTAATGAGACTTGTCTCGAAATTTAAAAAGAAAGAAGTGGAGGTGGGGATGTAGTTCGGTGTGAAGGCCATGGGTTCAGTTCCAATGCACACCCAAAAAGTGGGGGGCTGGGGTTACCAAGATGTGTATTCAAATCCCAGTGCTGCAACCGATTGGTCATAAGAACCAGCTGTTTAGTCTCTAATTGGAGTTATAACACCCATCCACATCCGAGGGTGGACAGAGAGCCTGAATACGCCACGGGGCCAGTGGTCCTCTGTGCCCCAACTTGGACTCCTGGGGGATCACATGTTGGGATCACTGGTCCTAGCCTTCAGCCATGAAGTGTCCCCATCTGCCCCCTCTTTCCATTCCTGGAGCAGAGAGAAGGGATGGAACCACCCAGTGCTGAACATTCATTCCCAAAGTGACAGCACCGCATATGGAGGAGTTGGTGCTCCATCTCTCAGGTCCCGCTGCAGCGCCAAGCCTGGCTGAGGGACCATGGACTGTCCCATCAGCAACCACTTCCCACTGCACTGCCTGCAGGGTCAGGAGAGAACACAGGACAGAGGGCAGCCAGGAGCCCCACATGTGTCCTTGGGCTGCTCACCTTGCCCATGACCACGCTGTCTGAAGACAGGATGGCCCTGACTGGGGGTACAGGATGTTCTGCCTAGAAAAGCTGACCACTTTTAGCCACAGCCCTGTCCTTGTGTTTTTCCTTCCTGGGCCATGGAGCCCAACCCAGGAGTGACAGCTGTCCTAGGGCTTTGCATGTTCTTCCAGCCCTGGTGGCCAAGAGTGTTCCCCCTTTCTCTCTTTCCTCCTCTCCTCTCCTCTCTCTCTTCTCCTCTCCTCTCCTCTCC
>PVLA01020293.1:0-10538 GCA_004027455.1 Hydrochoerus hydrochaeris
CCTATTTCTTCGCATAGTGCTGTCTGTAAAGAATTGAGCACAGCGGGATGGCAGAGCAGTCAGCTCCAGGAATGTCAGCTGAGTACAAGCTCAAAGTAAGAGGCTGTGACTCCCCAGGGCACAAAAGTTTACATACCAGAAACTGAAGCAACAACCTCTTAAAACACCCTAATTGGGTTATGCACATTATGCACATGCATGCTGGTCCTTCTGCATGTCATTCTCCCTGCATATGCAAAGGTGCTTTTCCCCCCAGCTGGCCAGCTAAAGTTACTCACTAGTTCCCGCCACCCTCACTGTCCCTCATCCCTGAACTGCTCCCTGCTTCACAAGATAATAAACTCTGGGAGAGGCCTTGGATCTTTATCCGCACATCCGCCCCTGGACCAGACTTAGGATCCCTTGGCTGCCCCAAACTTTGAGGCTGTCTTGGTGTCTTTACTCTTGTGGTGGGTTACACTGGAGGTGGTAGATGGGAATTAACTCACTGGAATTCCAATGATGTTTCTAGGGGATTACAAATGTGACTTTCCGGATTATGAGGTAAACTAAAATAAAAATTACAATATTTGGGTTATGAGATACAATATTGGGATTTCAATAGTGGGGAGTAAGAAAGAAAAGTACAAAGTCAGAGAGCTCAAGCGCCCTCGCCCTGTCCAGAAGGAGCAAAGAGCAAGGAGCAGAGGAGGCTCGGCTCTGATGAGTCAGGATTCACAGTGTGAGCTCCAAGGGGGAAGCAAGAGCGCGTGAAAACCAAGATCCTTACAGCCCAGAGATAGAAATGATAAACTGGTTTAATCCAGAAGAAGGGAGAAAGGGAAGGGAACACAGAGCAGGCCAGAAAAATAGGGAGCAGTTAACCAGACAGCAGATTTAGTCTCACATTTTTGTCCTTCCACCAAACATGGACCTTTCCCACCGCAGGAGACAGGGGTCATCAGTCAGTCACTCACCGCCGTGCTATTCCTACTGGGGGAAGGTTCCAGAAGCCCAGTTCTGTGGCAGTTGAAGTTCCTTAAGGGACGGAAGCCATTTTCTTTCCTGGCTCACGGAAGATTTTGTCCACCTGTGAAGGAGCAGGCATTTCTGTGAAGCTGGTGAGTGGCAGTGAACTGTTTAGTGACCAGAGGAGAGCTAGGGGGCCTAGGGGAATGTCAGAACCCAGGACAGTAGACAGAGGACCCACTGCTCACTCAGTTCTGCTGCCTGCTTGCAGCAGCCCAGAGTCTAAGTCCAGGCTACCCACTGCCAGCCTGGACACCTCCTGGGCTCTTCAGTCCACTGTCTCCTCCTAGAAGTCCCCAGCCTGAGGGGCAGGTGCAGAGACCTCCTCTCTGCTCCTTGGCCGTGTGGGGCCAGCCTCCGGAAGCACCATATGGGGTGGCACTGTTAATGGCCACTGCCTTGTCTTCTGCACCCCAGGACATGGCATGGAGGGAGTTTGAGATGATAACAGCTGGACAGGAGACACTTGAGGGACCCCAAAGCCTGTCGGATCTTGTAGGGATTGGGAGGGAGTCCACTGTGATGCCATTCTTGAAAGCTGGCTTTGTAAGAGTTCAAATTCACAAAATCAGTGAACCAGCGGCTGTTTCCCTTCAATTCCAGTAATGCCACCAGCTTGGCAGGAGTTCAGGAAGGGGCCCTGGAGTACTAGGGCTTTCCCTGCATCCCCCCACTATTAGAAGAGGTCAGGACACCCATCTCTGAGAACCCAGTGGAGGTTAATTCAACAAGGTGCACAGCGCCCTCTGGGGTAGCTGACAAAATGTGGCTCCTTTCACGCCGCCCAGGGGCCTAGTGGCCTTGGTTCCCTATCTGTCCACAGACTGGGCCTGAGGTAGATGGGTTTTGCTCTCAGACCACTGCAGGTGTCTGCTGCTCATTGTGTATATTTGTCCTGTGTCTGAGCTCTGAGCAAATTTGAGATCAGGGGAGTAACAGGGAGCACATCCCTGCTCCCCACAGTATGGAGGGTTTACTGCGAAGGCCGGGGTGAAAGTCTACCTCTTCCACAGCACATCTTTAGGGGCCCAGCAGGTGGCAAGGTGCTCAGAAGCCTTAGCTTTCGGCAAACATCGGCCAGGATCTGTGTGTGCTGCTGACGCTATTGGTGGGCAGATGCCAGGTTTGGAACTGATGGGGCCAAGGAGCCCCAAGTGAGACGAGCACTCAGGTTCCCCCCAAATCAGGGGCTGCACAACCCCTAGACTGGAGAACAGCCCATGTGCAACTAACTTCCCGTCCTTCAGTAAGGGCAGGGCAGACTCCCCTCGCCCCTATACATTAGCTCCTCTGGCCCCATCCGGGTTGTCTTTATTTGAAATGTTGGGATTTTCTAGTGAATCTGTTTGCACTAACTTCGATTTTAAAAAACAATTCAATTCTCCCTGTCTCGATGGCTGAGCATTTTGGCATCCCCTTAAAGGTGGTGCCCAGTGAGCCCCACTTCTGGGGTCCAGCAAGCTCTTTAAGGGACCCCTCAACTCTTTGGGTAAAGGAAGAGCCAAGGTAAAGTTTCCCTGGGTGTCCAGCTGCGTGGGAGGAGTCTGTAGGAAATGGGCAGTTTCCCTGCTTTATGGGTGTCAGGTGGCAGCTGGAGGGAGGCAGAAGGGACAGGGCACAGGGCAGGGAAGAGCTGGGGTGTGTCACAGCTGGGGTGCAGTTAGGATGGGGTCCATCACGGCCAGGGTTAGAATGACAAGGAATCTAGGCTCACCTCCTGGATGTGGGGTCTGCTCCCCTCTTCCTGTGTTTCTCACCTATTCCAGGACGCAGCCCTTCATCACCCTCCTGGACCCTGTCCGCAGCCCCGTCCATCCTCTCCTCCTGTATTTCCCACCCATCACCTCCTGGGCTGCCTGGCTACCGTCACTTTGTTTCTCTCTGTCTCTGTCTCTCCCTCTGTCTCTCTCCCTCTCCCCACCCATCTTTCTAGCCTAATAAGTTTATAGTCACAGCTACCATGAGCACACTCCACCTCCATGGCCCTGCAGCAGAGCAGGGCAGGACGATGTCCAGCTTGAGCACAGAGACGCGGCCTCTTCCCACTCCAGCCCATCCACAGTGGAAAACAGCCTGATCCCAAGGAACCCCTTTCGGTGGGCGTGGCTAGCACAGCAATCTCACCCGGTTCCTGTGGGCGTGGCCAGCACAGCAGTCTCACGTGTTCCTGTGGGCGTGGCCAGCACAGCAGTCTCACGTGGTGCTGGCCCTGGGTGGGGGAATCGGGACGCCCAGGAAACAGGAGGCCTGGTCTTTCCTCACTTTGCAGAAGACGGCGGTGTAAGAAAAGGTCGAGATGACCATCACGCAAGATGTCAGACTCGAGTACTTGGAGCAAGTGGCTTCCATCCTCCTCAAATTCAAGCCAGACAAGTGGAGCAAGCTGATTGGAGCCGAGGAGAACGTAGCCATGTTCACAGAGTTCTTCGAGAAACCGGATGTCTCTGTGTTGGTATTGACGCTCAATGTCGCTGGCATGATTGTCCCCTGCCTGGGCTTCCCAGAGTCCCTGAAGTCCAAAGGTGTTTACTTTATCAAGACAAAGCCAGAGAGCATCAGCAAGGACAACTACAAGACCCACCTCCTCTATGGGGACATCGGCCCTGCGCCCGTGGACCAACTGATTGCAGTAGTAGAAGAGGTGCGTGTGTCCGCGGTGGCCAGAGCGAGCTGTGGCCCAAAGCTCAGAACAGCACATCATGGCATTCAGGGCAGGGCCCAGGGTCGCACGCTCGCCTGCAGTTCCAGGTGCGGCGGCCTCACCTCTGAGCTGGCTGCAGATTCAGACCGACCTGTATGTTCCCAAGGTTCCCGGTTAAGCTGCTAGAGCCCGAGAAACCTGCCCAGCCCTGGTCCTCCCTGTTACATTTGCAGTCCCTGCCCGGGCTGGGGGTGGCCTCTGCCGTGGATAGGGAAAGTGTGGGCTTTCCCCAAACAGGTAGATTGCACAGTTCTGGGGTGAATGGTGAAGGGAAGGGGCATCTTCTGCACCTCTTTGTCACTGACCGCCCTCCCAGCCCCACTCTGCCGTCCGGGGGTGGAGGGGTGAGGAGCACCAGGCCCAGGGTGAGTTACTGAACATTTCTGGCCATCACAGAATGCAGACTCAGGTCCCGGCCTGGTGCACATGTACGAACCCAGGGGCTGCTCAGCAGGCCCGGAACAATGTGGGGCTGGGCTTCTCAGCCTTGAGGCTTAGAGCTAGGGGTTCCGCCAGTCCGAGGCTGGAACACCTGAGTCTCAGTCAGGTGAGCTGCTGTACAAAATGCCTGTGGATACAGGAGCTTCAGCCCCTCGGTTCTGGAAGCCAGAATCTGGGTCGGGGAGCCCGGTGGCTCTTTTTGAGGCCTCTCTCCTTGGCTTGCAGACAGTGACTTCTCCCTGCGTCCTCACATGCTTGTCCCTCCATAAATGTGCTGCTGGAGCAAGCGCACATGGTTGCCCCTCTGTGCGTCCTATGTATTTTTACGAGGACACCGGTCCGTTGGATTAGGGCCCACCCTACGGACCTCATTTTACCTTAATTAACCCCTTTTAAGACACCACCTCCCACTGCAGTCACATCCCAAGGTGCTAGGGGTTGGGGCTGTGCCATGTGACTTTAGGGACAAAACCCCACCTGTCGCAGCACTCCAGGCAGCAACCATGTGCACTTGCAGCCCAGTGTGTGCACTGTGGCAAGAGTAGGCTGTCCCTTCTTGGAGCAGACCTGCCCATGACAAAGACAAGGAGCAGGGCTGTCCCTGCTGGTCCAAACACCCGTGCCCCTCCTCCTGCTGGCGCAGAAGAAGGATCTAGTTCTCCTAGAACCAAAGGAAAAGAGGTCTCCACCTGCTCAGGGCCGCTGAGCTTGGAGGCCCAGCACGGCTACAGCGGCCTCTCCTTGCAGGTTCTCTATTCTCTGCTGAACCAGAGTGAGAACACCTTCGGCTGGCCCCAGGTGGTCTCGGGGGACATCGTGAAACAGGTGCACAAGCTGAAGAATGAGATGTTTGTGATGGGGGGCAAGATGAGGGGGAAGACCCTGCTGCCCATCCCGGAGCACCTGGGCAGGCTGGACAGCATGCTGGACTCCATGGAGAGGTAGGCAGGGCTGCCACCTGGCTGGCTAGACCAGAGGAACCTGAGTCAGGACCAGAGTGACAAACAGCAAGTGTCACTGCAGACTGTGTTTTGAAGCTGATGAAACACTCAGAGCCAGGAAAGTGCTGTTAGATTGCTGTTGCCGGGAAAGGGGGAGGCATGCCTGGGATTCCAGCTCTGGCAACTAGTGAGCAGCTTCTGCACCTAGCAGGGGACCCACATGCACCCCAGGCCCTCACTCTGTTATCACCATGTGGTGTAGCCAATAAGGAGAAGCCCAGCTTAAGGACAGGTACTGAGGACAGTGAGGAGTGGAAGGGACCTGGTGGGTGGATTCCAGGGCTCCAACGCCTCCTGTTGTACCTGCCTGGCCACTTTTGCAGCTGCTACCCATGTGACAGCTTGCTTTACACATGTGTGTGTGCCTTAAGGTGTCAGCTCTAGGGGCTCATGGGCAGGTCCTCCATGGATCCCCAAGGTGCCCCTTCAGAATTGCTGGGCGGAGCTGTCTTACACAGGGTTTCCTCCAAAACCCTGGCCACTCTTGCTCTTGCTCTGAGGACTGGCATTTCTGATGCTGCTTGCTCAGGTGTTTTCCTACCTGGGGGATGGAGAATTCTTCAGCCTCCTTGGGGCTGCTGGGAGATGTCAGAGACATGAACTTAGGTGTTCTGCTGTGGGTGGTGGTTTGGGGTCCAGCAGCCGCAGGGTGCTGGGAAGAAGGGGTGGAGAGGCTCCCTCCCAGAAGATAGAGGACCCGACGAGGTCCCCTTGCTTGTGACCACGAGAGCACCGTCCTAACCTTGCATTTGGCAGGATCCCCTCTCCCATGGACAGCTCACTCCTACACGCCATTGAGACCATCATCATTGACTGGTCCCACCAGATTCGGGATGTGCTGAGCAAGGACTCGGCCCAGGCCCTGCTGGATGGGCTGCACCCGCTGCCCCAGGTGGAGTTTGAGTTCTGGGACACTCGGCTGATGAACCTCAAGTGCATCCATGAACAGGTAGGGCCTCTGCTCCACCGCAGTGGCTGAGACTTTCTGCCACCCAGTGGTCAGTGGCCAAGTCCCTGCGGAGTCTCTGAGTACTGACTGCAGGAACCCCACGGGACCTTGGCAGCCTATGTAAATCCCTCAGCTCCAGCAGCCCGAGTCGCACTGCCCTCATCTTAGTGTCTGCAGGTTTAATCGAAAGACCCATGTTCTTCTCTCCTTCCTAGCTGAACAGACCCAAGGTGCACAGAATAGTCGAGATCCTGGAAAAAGCCAACAGCTGCTACTGGCCGGCCCTGCAGAATGTTTATATGAATGTCACTGAAGGTGGGCCCGAGATGCAGCCCTGATTTCTCCAGTGAAGCCACCCATGCTTTCTGGGAGGGGCTGGGGTGAAAGTGCAGACCTCCCCCGTGAGCAGCTTGCTCAGTCCTCTGCGGGGAAAGAGCCCGTGTGCTGAAGTGACAGGTCTAAGAGACGCACAGGGCTACCCAGGAAATGCACCGTCCCTCCCTAACGGAGCCACCGTTGTTTCTCTGCACTCAGGGCTGAAGGAAGCCAATGACATAGTCCTCTACCTGAAGCCTCTGAAGATCTCATTGGAGGAGATGGAGCAGGCCGACTTCACAATGGTACATCAGCAGGAGAAAGCTCACTCCGTGGGGTGGGGGTGGGGGATATGGGAGGCTGCAGGCTTCTTGCCCATCACCAGGTACAGAAGGTCCCTGGGACCCCTCTTGCGGGTGTCCGGGCCTTGGGAACGGGAAGGCAGAGACACACCTGGGCCCGTCTCTCTCCAGCTCCCGGCCTTCATCGCCAAGGTACTGGACACCATCTGCTTCACCTGGGCCACCTCCGGGCACTACAACACACCCTCCAGGGTCATCGTCATCCTGCAGGAGTTCTCCAACCAGATCATCGAGATGGTGACTCCCCCGAGCCTCCTGCCCGGATCCCCACCTGCTTCTTCTCTGTTCCGGGGCTGCCCTAGGACAGCGCTGCTTCTCTCAGAGCCAGTTATTAGAGGCCCCTGCAGGGGGTTGCTGTCTGCTGCCTGGGTTACTGCGCACAGCGGGAAAGCAAAGAAAGAGCAAGAGAAAGTAGAGGGGTGCCCGGCAGAGACCTGAGACCACCAGTCACTCTCTAGGAGCAAAGGGCCCCACGTCTCCATTTGATTAGCCAGTTGAGGGGAGCGGTGGGGGGCGTTTTTCCTGGAACAGCGCCGAGGCAGAGGTAGAATGGGCAAGTTTAAGAAGCCTAGGGAACAAGCCAGGATCTGTCCTCACACCAGGGAGATAGTCTCTGACCTAGAGGAAGGTGATTTTTCTCTGCACTTCCAAACTGGCCCACAGGGCCAGGGGATTTAGCTCAGTGGAACAGCGCCTGCCTGGCAAGCATGAGGTCATGAGTTCAGTTTCCGGTACCAAACAAACAAACTGGCCCACAATGGGGAACAAGGATACTCTTGGGCAGATACTATGTCAGTTTACAATTCCTGGTCCCCAACACCCTAGCTGTTCATAGCAGGCCTCTAGGATGTTGGCGCAGGCATTTTCCAACCCAAAATGAGGCTCCCAGTAGTGACTATAGTTACCCTAGGCCCCCATCCAGTCCCCTATAGGGAGGGAAGGGGACAGGAGATTTCTCCCAAAAGACCCAGCACCCCAAATTCAGTCAGGCACTTTGCAGGTTTATCAGCTCCTATCCGGAGCCACCTCCATCCTGTGTTGTACAATACACACTCTCTTCCCTTCTTCCTTTTACAAGTAGCGGTCAGCCTCTGCCAGAGCTGAGCCGAAGGGCTGTGACCCTAGGGGTTGCATAGATTAAAATCATGCTTGGAGCCCCGTCTGCAGAGTGAGAGGGGTCTGTGCAACCTCTACTCCTGGCAAACCCCCAAGTGTGGAACCAAAACCCATTTTAACTGCACATTTGGCACAGGATGAAGAGCCGAGTCCAAGGAGCCACCCAGTCTCCCAAAAGCAGCTCCGCAGCGGGCATCTAGGTTGTGCCATGTCCCTAGGGGACAGGGCCTGGGTCAGAGAGAAATCACAGCCCATGGAGGGGTGGTTCCTTGTGCTGCACATGCCATGCCTGGGCATCACTCCTCAGGCTGCCTGTCCGCTCTTCCATCCCAGACACGGACCTTCCTGAGCCCGGACGAGGTGCTGAAAGGCTTGCAAGGCGAGATTGAGGAGGTCCTGGGCGGCATCTCCCTGTCCGTGAACGTCCTGAAGGAGCTCTTCCGAGCCTGCGACTTCTGCTGCGCCAACATGAGGCTTTTCTTCAAGGTATGCGCAGGACGTGGGCAGGGCCACTTGGGCCGCGCCAGCAGGTGCAGCAGTGGGACAGGGCCATAGAACACGCCCTTCTCTCCCCACTTCTCACTCTCTGCGAACAGGACAAGGAGCCCGTGCTGTGGGAATTCCCTTCTTCCCTCGCCTTCTCCAGAGTGAATGCCTTCTTCCACCGCATCCAGACCATTGAGGTAAAAACAGAATTCGGATCCTTGACCTCTTTCACTTGCCCTTCAAAGACTGCGGCAGCCGAATAATCTCCAAGGGCTGGGGCCAGTGAGCGCCTGCTGCACCCGCATTGGTGGGGTTCGGGGTTCCATCCACAACACCACAAAAGCTAAGTGACCATGGCCAGGAAGCCTGGAGGCCAAGAGCAGAGTTAGGGGACTAAACTATCGCAAAAGAAGACTTGCAAAGGTCCTGCACGGGCCGCAAAGTGATGCACAGCCAGTTAAGACTTGTGGGGTTGACCTGGTTTTCTCTAGCGAGAGGAGGGGAGGGTTGATGTGGGGAGGCCTGCGCGGTGTTAAACCCCAGGCGCAAGCAGTTCACTTACTGAGAAAAGGGGGGCCCTAATCCTGCAACCACTGAGCTCTGATTTCATAGGGACAGGACTCTTGGGCCTTTCCCAGGCCTGTGCTCCGCTGCCGGGAGGCCGAGGCGGAGCTTAGGGCCCCGCAACTGGAATCAGTCTGCGGCCAGAGAACAGGGAGGGTGGAGGTCAAGTTTCCTGCCTGGCAGCTCTTGGTTCATTCAGTCAGGAAGAGGTTTCTGGGAAGGAAGGGAGTTTGGGGGTGGGGAAATGGCCTTACCGTCCACCCCCCACTAGCCCAGCCTCGCTCACTTTGACCTCCACGTTGGCTGGAAAAGCCCTGGATCAGGTGGGTGGCTCTCTCTCCACTCCTCCTCTGGTTTGCTTTGGTGCTGTGGCTGATACATCCTGAAATCTTTGGGGTTTGTTTTGTTTGTATGTTTTTGAGCCAGGGTCTCTCTGTGCAGTCCAGGCTGGCCTTGAGCTCACTTTGTGGCCCAGGCTGGCCTCGAACTTGCAATAGTCCTGCCTCCGCCTCTCGAGTGCTGGTATTATAGGTATTTGCCACCACACCTGGCTCATCCTGGACTCTTTGGAAGGACATCCCAAGCATAGCATCGGCCCAGGAAAGGGACCTCAATTCCACGGGAGCGCTGGGAGCTAAACGCTTCCTGCCCTGGGCTTGGGACTCAGAGAGATGTAAAAGAAGCCAAGTTGTTAGCTGCCTTCCAGGAGCCTTGGAGACAACAGAGTATGTCACACAGGGAAACAACAATGTCACACACACGGGCACCAGATGAGGGGATGAGTTCCATGTGAAATGTCAAGCAGATGGCCTGGGTCATGAACTGAGACTCAAAATGAAGCATTGCAAAAAAAAAAAAAAAAGGCCAGGGATTTAGCTCAGTGGCTCGAGTGCCTACCTAGCAAGTACAAGGTCATGAGTTCGATCCCTGGTACTAAAAAACCAAAACCAAACCAAACAAGAAGCACCACCATGGCTAGAGTTGTTGTGGAAGCTTCAAGAAGGGAGAGTCCACACAGCAGAGGATGTGGAACAGATACCATGTCCACCACCATCTGCTTGCTCCCAGTGTGGGGTGTCTTCTGGGTGTCCCCGGGGAGACAGGTCCCAGGGAAACATGATATATTCAAGTGTGCTGAGGTGAAGGTCCTCATCCCAACCTTCACCTCCTTTCTCCTCCGCATCCTGACGTGGAAGCAACTCACTCCCCTGCACCCTCTCTGCCTGCTGGAGCCACTCCAAAGACACCGAGCACCGATTAACACAGATCCCGCTGGCATCACAGCCGGCTTTGTGACAGGGCTCTCGGGTTTGGCTCTGGAGACGAGGGGGCTCAGGGTGTTTTGCTTTCTCCCTCTGCTAGAACCTGTATAAAACTGCTATTGAGTTTCTGAAGCTGGAGAAGATCGAGCTGGGCGGGGTGCGCGGAAACATCCTTGGGAGCCAGGTGACTCAGATCTACGATGAGGTCTTCGAGCTGGTGAAGGTCTTTGCCGACTGCAAATACGATCCCCTGGACCCAGGAGACTCGGTGGGTCCCAGGCACTGACTGGCAAAACGGGGGCCCACGGAGTGGGAAAGCACAGGAAGGAGGTG
>PVLA01020294.1:0-10534 GCA_004027455.1 Hydrochoerus hydrochaeris
CTTATAAATATCTCAGTGTGATCATTCTTCATAGCTGAGCAGCACTCCATTGTATAAAAATACATCTTTTTTATCCTTTCCTCAGTTGATGGGCAATTAGGTTGTTTCCAAGATCTGGCTGTTGCAAATTGTGCTGCTATAAACATGGGTGCACATATATCACTGTGATATGATGTTTTCAGTTCTTCTGGAAATATGGCCAGAAGTGAAATAGCTGGGTCAAATGGGACATACAATCCCTGCTTTGTGAGCAATCTCAGACTGATTTCCACAGTGGTTGCACCAGTCTACACTCCCATCAACAGTGCAAAAGAGTTCCTTTTCCCCAGTAGCCTCTCCAGCATTTGTTGTTGATAGTTTTCTTGCTCCTGGCCAATCTTTCTGGAGTGAGATGGAATCTCAGTGTTGTTTTAATTTGCATTTCTCTAATGACCAATGATGCTGAACATTTTTTCATGTATTTATTTACAATCTGTATTTCTTCATCTGAGAAGTGTGTACTCATCTCAGATGCCCATTTTTGATTGGGTCTTTGAATTTTGGGGGTCTGATTTTTTGAAATTCTTTATATATTCTAGACAGAAGTCCTTTGTCTGAGGGACAATTGACTAAGATTTTTTTTCCAATTTGTGGGTTTTCTTTTTACTATGCTGCAGGATTCTTTTGATGTGCAAAAATTTTTTAATAAGACATGGTCCCAGTTTTGATTCTTGGAAGTATTTGCCCTGTGGCTTGATTTTTGTTCTTGAATTCTCTACCTACACTTATGTCTTCAAGATTTCTACCTACTTTGCCTTCCAGCAAATTTAGTGTTTCTGTTTTAATATTTAGATATTTGATCCATTATGATTTAAGTTTAGTACACAGTGATAGGCATGGGTCTAGTTTTGGTTTTTGGCATGTGGAGAGTCAATTTTTCCAGTACTATTTATTAAACATACTATCTTTCTTCCAGTGAACATGTTTAGGCCATTTATCAAAGATAAAATGGGTGAGTGTGTTTATAGTTGTATCTTCTACTATTCCATTGATCTTCAGGTCTTTTTTTATTCCAGTACCATGCTGATTTTATTACAGTAGCTTTGTAGTATAACTTCAAGTCAGGGATTGTGATGCCTCCTGCCTTGCCTTTGTTCTCAGAATTGCCTTTGTTATTCTAGGTATTTTGTGGTTCTAGATGAATTTTAGGAATGATTTTATAATATCTTTGAGGTATGCTAGTGTTTTATTATTGGGATTGCATTAAATCTGTATAACAATTTTGGAAGAATGACCATTTTCACAATGCTTGTTCCTCTTATGCATGAACAAGGGATGTCTTTCCATTTTTGGAGATACTCTGTATTTCTTTTTCAGTGTATTATAATTTTCCTTGAATAGAGTGTTTACTGCTTTTGTTTGATTTCTAAGAATTTCATTTTTTTGAATGATATTGTGAAGGATGTGCTTCTCTTACTTGTCTGTCACTGATTTTGTTGTTAGTGTATAGGAATGCTATTGATTTTTAAGTATTAACTTGTATCCAGCTACATTACTGAATTTATTTACTATACCTAGGAGTCTTTCAATGGAGTTTGGAGAGTCTTCTGTGAGGAGTATGATGTCATCTGCAAATAATGATAATTTAAGTTCTTCTTTTCCTATCCTTACTCTTTTTTATTTCTCACTCTTGTCTAACTGCTCTGGCCATATTTCCAGCACTATATTGAATAGGAGTGGTGATAATGGACATCTTTGTCTTGTTCCTGATTTTAGGATAAAGGATTTCAGCTTTTGGCTGTTTACTATGATGCTGGATGTTGGTGTGTCATAGATGGCTTTTATAATATTGAGGTAAAGAACATCTATTCCAATTTTCTTTAAGGTTCTTATCATGAGTAAGTGTTGGACCTTATCAAAAGCTTTTTCTGCTTCCATAGAAATGATCATGTGATTCTTTTGGCTGTATTGGTAAGGTGGATTACACTTATTGTTTTGCATAGTTTGAACCATCCCTGCATTCCTGGGATGAATCCCACTTGGTCATGGTATATAATCTTCTTGATGATTTGTTGCATTCTGTTTGCCAGTATTTTACTGAGAATTTTTGCACCTATATTCATCAGGGAGACTGGCTTTTAGTTCTCTTTTTTGGTTGGGCCTTTCTGTGGTTTTGGTATTAGAGTAATACTTGCTTCCAGGAATGAGTTAGGGATAGTTGTTTCCCTGTCAATTTCATTGAAGTGTTTGAGAGTGTTGACATTAAATCTTTTTTGAATTCCTTGTAGAATCTTGCAGTGAATCCATCTAGACTTGGTTTTTCTTTGTTGGTAAGGTTTTACATTTTCAATTTCATTAATTGAAATTTGGTTATTCAGTAGTTTTATATCTTCTTGATCCAGCTTTGGTAATTCATGTTTATAGGAATCTGTCCATCTTCTTTATTATGAAGCCTATGAGAGTAGAGGTTTTCAAAATACGTATTGATGATCTTCTGTATTTCCACAGGGTCTGTAGTGATTTCACCCTTTTCATTCCTTATTGCATGAATTTGAGTTTTCTTTTCTTTTTTAAAATAAGGTTGGCTAGGTGCTTATCAATTTTGTTTATTCTTTCAAAGAACCAAGTCTTTGATTCATTGATCTTTGTGTTGTTATCTTAGTCTCTATTGCATTGGCTTCTGTTCTGATTTTTATAATTTCCTCCCTTCTTTTGGCTTTGGGATTGACTTTCTCTTCTTTTTCTAGATGTTTGAGGTATAGCAACAGGTTGTTTATTTGTGTTTGTTCTATTTTCCTGATATGGGAATCCACCACAATAAAATTTCCTCTAAGGACTGCTTTCATTGCTACTTATAGGTTCCAGTAAGTTGTATTTATATTTTCCTTTGCGTGTAGATATTATTTAATTTCTTCTTAAATTTCTTCTGTGATCCATTGATTACTCAGGGGAGCATTATTCAATTTCCATGTGTTTGTGGGGGGTTTTACAGTTTCTTTTGCCATTAATTTCTAGTTTCATGGTGCTGTTTCCTGTTAACATGCATGGGATAATTTCAATTCTTTTGCATTTACTTAAGGATGTTCTACATGCTAGTATATGATCTATTTTAGTAAGTGTCCTGTGTACTGCTGAGAAGAATGTATATTCTGATGTTATTGGGTGGAACACTCTGTATATGTCCACTAAGGCCATTTATTCATAAGTATGATTCAGTTCTTTCTTTGCTGATTTTCTGTCTAGTTGATCTGTCTCTTTGTGTCAATTGGAATGTTAAGGTCTCCAGTTATAATTGTGTTATTGCTAAATTGATTTTTCATTTCTGTTAATTTTTTCTTTTGTATAGCTGGGTGCTGCCAAATTTGGTGCATAGATATTTAAGATTGTTATCTCTTCCTCTTGAAGTTTCCCCTGAATAGTATGTAATGACCTTCTATATCTCTTTTGATCATTCTTGGTTTAAAGTTCACATTGACAGCAAATAGAATAGGTACCCCTGCTTGGGGTGGGGGGTTTCTGTTGCATGAAGTATTCTTTTCTATCATTTGACCTTCAGTCTATGAGTTTCCTTTTGGGTCAGAGGGGTTTCTTGTATACAACATATGGTTGGATGTTATTTCTTGATCCACTCTGCCAGTTTGTTTCTTTTAATTGGTGAATTGAGACCATTTACATTAATGGTTAAAAGTGATATTTACTGATTTATTTTTGATATGTTGCTACCTTTCTGCTGTTGCTTCTTTACCTTTCCATTCTGTTTAATTGTTTGCCTTGCTTAATGGTTTTTTCCTATGTTTATCTAGGATGTCTTTCAGTATTCTTTGCAGGTTTGGTTTGCTAGTCATAATGTTCTTCAGCTGTTCTTTGTCACCAAAGTACCTTATTTCTCCATGAATTTTTCAGGACAGTTTTTCAGGGTACATCAATCTGGGTTGGAAGTCGTTTTCCTTTAGGATCTGAAATACTTCACTCTGTGCTCTTCTTGATGCCATTATGTGTGTTGACAAGTCTGCTGTGTTCTGACAGGCTTTCCTTCATATGTGATCTGTCTCTTCTCTCTAACAGCTTTTAATACTATGTTCTTATTATGGATTTCTGGGATGTTGATTATTATTTATCTGGGTGTAGTTTTATTTTGGTTATGGCTTTTTGGAGTTCTGTGTGCTTCATTTATCTGTATTTCAGTTTTCATTCTCATGTTTGGGAAATTTTCAGCTATTACTTCTGTAAGTAGCCATTCAATATCATTTGTGTTGTCACTTGCTTTTTCTTATACCTATCAATTTTATATTCTTTTTCTTTGCATCATCTTTCATCTGTTGAATTGTTATTTCCTGATTCCATGTTATTTTTAAAAGATGTTTTCTTTCCTGTTCTCTAGCTGCAATATTGTCTTCAAGGTCTGAAAGTCTATCTTCATTTTCTTTTTTTTTTTTTCTGCTTTTGTCTGGTAGTGGGGATCAAAATCACAACATCGCACTTGACAGGCAGGCATTTATGCTACTGGGCTAAATCCCAGCCCCTATCTTCATTTTCATTGAGGCAGTTTTGCCAACTTTTGATGGAATTTTTGATTTCTTCTATATGTCTTTGAATCTAATTTATGCATTCCATTTGTTTCTTATACTTCTTTTTTTTGTGTTGTTCCTCTAATTTTTAAACTATGTCTTCTTTAGATGTATTCAGCATTTCTTTCATTACATTTATCATTTCTTCTTTTACCTGGGAGATTATTTCTGACCTGAGTTCTTTTATAGCTTCTTGGAGTTGTTTCTTTACTTCAGTTGCTATCATTTCAGGAGTTTCACATATGTGACTTACATTTTCTTCTATGTCCATGTGTCCTAGGCTTGCTTGTGATGGGCTCAAGGTTTGAGATTGCATTTTGCTCTTTCACTTTGTCATTTTCCAATATTCCTGGGCTTGGAGTGATGTGCCAAAACTTCCTTGTGGGCTGGAAATCACCTTGCACACTTTCAGCTGTCAAGGCAGAATGCAGGCAGCTTGGAGCCACTCAGAGTTATTGGACCTTCTGGTGTGTCCTCCAGTGATGTGGGACCCTGGGTGGTGCCTTACTGAGTTTGGAGGCATGTGCCAAAACTTTCCTGTGGGCTGGGAATGACCTCATTCCCTTTTGGCTCATGAGGTAGAATGCAGGCAGTTGC
This sequence comes from Hydrochoerus hydrochaeris, assembly GCA_004027455.1. NCBI lineage: Eukaryota > Metazoa > Chordata > Mammalia > Rodentia > Hydrochaeridae > Hydrochoerus > Hydrochoerus hydrochaeris. Next base: position 5,145 of record PVLA01020294.1, read on the forward strand.
AGGCTGCTGGAGCTCACTGGGTATGGCCAAAATAGGCCCACAGGGACCTCTGGTGAGTTCTCCATTGAGGTGGGATGCTGGACAGGGCCTCACTGGACTCCAAACATTGTACCAAAACTCCCCCATGGGTCGGAAATTCCTGCATGCACTTTTGGCTGGCAAGGTAGAATGCAGGCAGCTGCGAACCACTTGGAGGTCACTGGTTGTGTCCCAAATAGGGCGAGAGGGACCTTACTGTGCATCCTCCAATGATGTGGGACACTGGGCAGGGCCTTACTAGACTCAATCAAATGCACCAAATCTTCCAAATGGGCTGGAAATCACCTCGTGCACTTTCAGCTTGTGAGACGGAATGCATGCGTGCAGCTGCAGGCCACTCAAGGTCACTGGGCATGGCCGAATTATGCCCACAGGGAGCTCTGGTGTGTCCTCTAGTGATAAGGGATGCTGGACAGGGCCTTACCAGTTCGGAGCAAAGCACCAAAGCTTCCCTGTGGGCTGGAAATCACCTCATGCACTTTTGGCTTGTGAGGCTGAACGCAGGCAGCTCAAAAAATATAGATATTTATTTCCCTTGTTAGACTGCTTCCTAAGTAATTCAATTTTTGGATGTTTTTGTGAAGGGTGTTGCTTCTCTAAGTTTTCCCTCAGTGAATTTGGTTTTTGTGTACAGGAATGTTTTTTTTTTTTTTTTTTTTTGTCTTTTTGAGACAGGGTCTCTCTATGCAGTTCAGGCTGGCCTTGAGCTCACTTTGTAGCTCAAGCTGGTCTCAAACTTGCAAGGATCCTCCTGCCTTAGCCTCCCAAGTGCTGGGATTGCAGGTGTGAGCCACCATGCCCAGCTAACCAGGAATGGTTTTTGAGTGTTGACTTTGTATCCAGCTACATTACTGAATTTGGTTGTTAAATCTTCAAGCATTTGGTGGAGTTTTGGGGGTCATCTATGTACAGTGTCATGGCATCTACAAATAAGAATAATTTAACTTTTTCATTTCCTATCCTTATATTTTTTATTTCTTTGTCTAACATAATTACTCTAGCTAATGTTTCCAGTACTATATTTAATAGGAGTGGTAATAGTGGACATTCCTGCCTTATTCCTGATTTCAGAGTGAAAGGTTTCAATTTTTGACCATTTAATATGATGTGAGGTGTTGGTTTCTTATAGCTGGCTTTTATCAAATTGAGATTAAGGCCATCTGTTCCAATTTTCTGTAGGTTTTTATCATGAATGGCTGTTGTATTGTTCCAAATTCTTTTTCTACATCTATTGAGATAATGTGGCTTTTGTCTTTGGCTCAGTCAACTTGGTATATTACGTTTACTGATGTGCATATGTTGAATCATCCTGCGTCCTTGAGTTATGAACCCTTATTTATGATGTTTAATTTTCTGGTTATTTGCTGCATTCTGTTTGCCAGTATCCTATCAAGGATTTCTATGCTTATGTTCTCTAGGCAGATTGGCCTGTATTTCTCTTTCTTGGTTGAGTCTTTGTCTAGTTTCAGTATCAAGGTAGTGCTTGCTTCCAGGAATGATTTTGGAAGTATGGCTTTCCTTTAATTTCATGAAGGAGTTTCAAAATTAGTGTAATATTTCTTAGTGTGAGACCCTATATTTAACCTGATACTTGGGTTGATACCAATGTTTTGAGATAAAATTTGGTTTAATTTGTATGAGAAGCTTTGTAATTAGACTAACATTTCTCCTGCTCCTGGAACAACTGAGGAACTTTCCTGTGCTTATTATGTAAAAATTGCTTTTTAACCTTAAAATCTAATTTAATTTACTCATAGAAGTTTTATAATATGCATTTGAGGCCAACAGTGCTTGGAAACACTGGGTAGTGAGAGAGAATGACACAACTGTTTGGGGCCCCAGTATCAGGCTGGGATCACTGGCACACACTGTGATAACTAAATCTTGATCAGAGTCCTTGTACATTCATGTCATAGGTAATACTTTAATCTTCCTAATGCTCTGGAGAAAGATCTGATGGTCATCTTCTTTGGTTCTCTTCAGTCATTTTAAAACCACATTCAGCCAGGTACCAGGTTGCAATAAGGAACCCAATTAAGATATTTTACTGAGGCTGTATTTTAGGTCTATACTATTTTTTCCTTTCTATTATACATTATCAGAGGATATAGTTTTATTTAAGTCTGAGAGACTTGGATTATGTTCAGTCCAATCAGCCTATATAGTTGTCTGACAAACAAGACAGGTAAAGCAATTTGAAATCATAATGTTCTCCTGTCCCAGATGGCATGGGATCTTTAAAGAATTTGGTTTACTACTGTTTTAGGTCTTTGCAAAACAAGAAATGTGAAGAAAGTGAAGTTTATTCCTAACCAAGAGCAAGGGATACCATTAACATACCTTGCAGATGTAGAGAAAACATTCCGAAAATTCATTTGGAAACAGAAGAAACCTAGACTAGCAAAGGCAGTTCTGAGCAACAATAGCAAGGCAGGAGGCATCTCAATTCCTGAACTGAAATTGTACTACAAAGCTACAATGATAAAATGAGCATGGTACTGGCAAGGAAATAGACCTGAGGATCAATGGAACAGATTAGAAGATGCAAGCACAACTATAATGACACTCAACCAGCTGATATTTTACAAAGGGTCTAAACATGTTCACTGGAAGAAGGATAGCCTCGTTAATAAATGGTGTTGGAAAAATTGGCTCTCCACATGACGAAGACTGAAATTAGACCCATGCCTATCATCATGCACTAAACTAAAGTCAAAATGGATCAAAGATCTGGATACTAGGACAGAAACACTAAATCTCCTGGAAGCCAAAGTAGATAGAAATCTTGGAGACGTAAGGGTAGGCAAAGATTTCATGAACAAAATGGAAACTGCGTGGGAAGTACTTCAAAGAATCAACAACTGGCCTCTCATCTAATTACAAAGTTTTTGCACTTCAAAAGAAATCACCAAAAAAGTGAAATGAAAACCCACAGAATGGGAAAGAATTTTAGCCAGCAGTCCCTCAGACAAAGCACTTATATCCAGAATATATAAAGAATTGAAAAACATCAAGCCCCTCAAATTCAAAGGCACTCTCCAAAAATGGGCATCTGAGATGAACACACATTTCTCAGATGAAGATATGCAAACAGCAAACAAATACATGAAGAAATTTTCAACAATACTAGTCATTTGAGAAATGCAAATTAAAACAGCATTGAGATTTCATCTCACTCCAGAATGAATGACTGCAATCAAGAAATCAAATGATAACAAATGTTGGTGAGGCTGTGGGGAAAAGGAACACTTCTCCATTCTTGGTGGGAGTGTAGATTGGTGCAGCCACTGTGGAAATCATTATGGAGATTCCTCAAAAACTGAGGATTGGAAGTTCCATTCAATCCACCTATTCCCTTTCCAGGTATTTCTGAAGAAAATTTGAAAAGGTCATGTCATAGCGATATATGTGCATCCATGTTTATAGCAGCACAATTTGTAATAGCTAAATCTTGGAAACAACTAAAATGCCCATCAATCACAGAAGGGATGAAAAAGATGTGGCATTCTTATACAATAGAATATTACTCAGCTATAAAAAGGGTGATCTTTAGGCTTTTATGGTAAATGGAGGCCACTTAAGACTATCCTCATAAGTGAAATAAATCAGACTCACATTTTTGACTATCATATTGTCTTGCTAGTATAAAAATAATGACAATAAACTGAAAGAATTGTAAGATTCAAAATGTATAATAGATATTTCAATAATGCTCTAAAGGATATAAGTGTATGAATATTTAAGTGTGCAAGATAGATAACCATACTACTAAGGTTTTGTTAGTTCATCAAACAGAATAATTTCTACAGTCATTGTTTGATTGTCCATTTTTATGCTTTGAGTTTGTAACTTGAACAACTATTTCTAAGACAACAATATATATTTTATCAACTAGTAATTTCTCACTTTTGTTTTTTTGATTAGTCATTTTTTTTGAAATTCTGTATTATTTTCACCCATTATTCTGTTTTGATTTTTTTTTTCTAAATAAAAAAAACTGAAGTTTCTGTAGCACCTTGACTGGCTTTGTTTTTCAGGTGACAGAAGTCATTAGGCCATGGAGACCTTTATTATTGTTGCCTGTCTAACATGTCCCCTGTTCCAGAAGCAACAGTGCCTTAAGATCTTCTATTTCTGTGAGCTCTGACAGTCACAGAACTGTGGAAGGAGAGAAGACTGTTCACACTGGATTCAACAATTATGGTGCCATCTGAGAATTCTGGGATCAGTTCTGCCTCACCACAAACTCATCTTCTGCTCAGTCACTATCAGAATTTAAACCTCCTTTATTCTACAAATTTTACCCCAGTTTTGTTCATTACATAGCTCTTTCTACTTATATATCTGGTCTAAGATTCTGCTTCATTGAAGAATTCTGACTTGTTTACATGGTAACTTCAAACTACGAATGATCTTATTATTTGTCAAACTTGTCTGTTCTAACTCTGCCTATCTAAAATTTTCTCTCATTCCACCTTTCTGCTCTCCTCATTCTTTATTTTGTTGCCTTCACCTTTTTTCTCCTTCTCCATTTTTCTCTTCATTCTCTCCCTCTAGATAAAGGCTGTTAAATTAAAATGACAAGCAAAAACACCAAAATACCACCCAGAATTGAGAGGCAGATTATTTAACTTTGATGTGCATTGATAGGGAATTAGTTGTCCTTCAAAATGTCAGACATGAAGGTCTAGGGAAAAAGGCTATTGTGGAGTTAAAGGGGGAAGTTACAAGTTAGAGTGCTTGGCTGCCTTTGATTGATTCTTACAATATGCATCGCATTGACCAGCCATTTCTACCAGACAGTAGTAACAGCTGTAACAGGAACTCTTATCTGAACAACTAACAAACTGGCTTGGGGTCCTTTTCTGCTATGTTTACTCCCTCTTTTAGTTTCCCAGGAAAGTGTTTGCAGGGAATGTTACATATGATCTTTTGAGATAACACCCAACTGGCAGCAGCAAGTAGTCCTAGGATGGGCCTTCAGTAAGGTCCCCAAGACTAAAAGTTTTCCCATCTGAAGTTCACGATTGTTTTCCCTTAATATAGGTTTTCCCTAAGTTGCTTTTAAGAAGAGACATGTTTTAACATTACTCTGGCAAGGGAGTCAGGTTGACCCTGGAGTGTGTTAAGTGATGAGTGCCTTCGATTCTTACCAAATCTTGGTCAACGGTAGAGTTAGGGGAAAGGCCTTACTGGTCATTTTCTATTCTAAACAATAGCTAGCAAGAGAGAAGGGCTGAAATGAAAACATGAACTGAAAGGTTGCAAAAATCAAGGAGAATAATGTACTGAGGTATAGCACAATCCTGTGCATGTTGTTCTCAGGCTTTGGCAGTGTGTGAAACATTAGT
>PVLA01020295.1:0-10530 GCA_004027455.1 Hydrochoerus hydrochaeris
TCAGTGAGCCCCATGCATGCTTGGACAATAAAGACCCCTTGCCAATTGCATGAGAAGGCATCTGTTGGTGTCTTCCTACACGCAGCAGGCATCTTGACCCTCACATTTGGAGGTGCCACTGAGATCAGCAGGATTGCCCCCTGCATCAGGAGACTTCAACAGCCACCTCTCGGGGTAAGTATGGCCATTTCTCTCTCTCTTTCTGTCTCTCTTTGTCTTACTTTCACTTTGTGATTGCTAGTTTTGTTGTGACTGGAACCAAGACACGTGAGCTCTTGGTCCAAGTGACTTGCCTCTGGGCTTCTGTGTCACAAGTCACTTCCCCGGGGGATGCCCTGGGGATCGTAGGCTCTCTGAGTCTATTTTGTGGTGGAGTCACCATTAGTTGTTCTTATCATAGGCTCTCTGAGTCTATTTTGTGGTGGAGTCACTGTTAGTTGTTCTTATCATAGGCTCTCTGAGTCTATTTTGTGGTGGAGACACTGTTAGTCATTCCTCAGAAGGGGAAGTTTTGCATGGCGGCATTTGTCTATTTGTTGTCTTGGTCTTAGTGTTTGTCTGTCTTTGTTTGTTCAGTGCCACTAACCTTATTTTGTTCCACAGCACCCACCATGGGACAAACAACATCTACCCCTCTCTCCCTCACTCTAGAACATTGGTCAGAAATATGAGAGAGGTCTCATAATCTTTCTTTATTTGTCAAAAAAGGTAAATGGCAGATGTCCTGCTCATCAGAGTGGCCTACATTCCAGGTCAGATGGCCACCAGAGGGGACTTTCCACCTCCCCCTTATCCAGGAAGTTAAGACTATAGTCTTCCATCCTAGGGGACAGGGACATCCTGACCAACAACCTAACATTGTGGTGTGACAAGACTTATGTGAAGATCCCCCGAAATGGGTAAGGCCCTTTTTAACTCTGGCTTTACCAGAGCCCGCCACTCTCTTACCCATAAAAGCTCAACCTGCTCGATCCCCAACCCCCAATCTCTACCCCTCTCTCCCTCCTCTGGTTTTGCCCGTGTGGCAGTCCGACTTAATCCTATTGGACTCCAGGGCTCCTCCTCCCCCTTACCCCCCTCTACTCTCTGCTCCAACTGAGGCAACTGCTGCCACTGCCCCCCCTCTCCTACTCCAGTCTCTGTGGGGGTGGGGGCGGGGCGGCACAGGCTGAGACGGAGAGGGGGCAGGCAGGACCCCACCCCAACTCCACGAACACCGGCAACCTGCACACATGCCTGGCAAACCCCTCTTCACCCTTTACCCCTGAGCTGACTCTGCAGGGCCCTCCTATTTGTCACAGCATAGCATCTGCTGGGTGGCACGGGGCCAGGACAGAGAGAGGGCAAAGAGGACCCCACCCATGAATAAGAGACAATTGCAGGAATTTCTGGTGACTGCAGGATTCTGCTGCCTATGGATCCTGGGGTTCGCCTCCTTGGCTGCTCCCCTCCATCCCCTCCTAAAGGGAGATGCTACCTTTACCTGGGGCTCTGACCAACAACAGGCCTTTGATCAGATCAAAAAGGCCCTATTATCTGCCCCTACATTGGCTCTCCCCAATATAGAAAAACCCTTTACTCTATATTAAAAAAAAAGCTAAAGTATGTTTAAATTCATCAAATTATTTATTGTGAAAAGAAAACATTTTTAAATTGTGCACAGATCAGGCCTCTGGCAGTACTGCTCAGAGTTTAGCCATTACAAAAGATATGTTAATCAGAGAGGTTGTCTTTGCTGTCACAGGCAGTCAGCTTGCTATTGATATGCAAATATAGGTCAATTTAGAATAGCAAAACTAGGGCTTGGAGGGAACTTCCTTCACCAGGTAAAACCTCCATGGATTTAAATGCTAGCCCAAAGGGTCTAAAACCATTTCAACATTTCACCTTTAAAAATACACATAAGTGGTGTATGATACTGAAAACTTCCCTGGGACAGCAGCCTGGCCCTACCTGGCTTCATGAGGTAGGACCTACACTTATAGCTGAGATTTGCATCCCTGCCTTCCATGTACTTCTTAAGGCAAATTGTAATGTAGGGACACATTTATGGCATGGCAATCTATTTAATCATCAAATAGATATTTCTGACCAAGTTACTGTTTTGCTATTTGTGCTAAATTGAATCAACTTTGACAGTGCCTAAAGCCTAGCTGCAAACCTTTGATGAACACAGTCATCTGTAGATTAAGGCACTCTGGGCTAAATCCAGGCCCCTCCCAGACTCTTCCTGTATTATGGTAATGGCTCTAACTGTGCTCATTCAGTAAGAGCCCCCTAGTTGATGCTACAGACTATAGGCCAGCCCAAGGAACACAAAGTCAGTGGGCCCTGGGCCCTCAAGACAGAGTGGCAATCACACTCCCCCTCAGGCTGCATGGACCCATGCTGGATGATGGGAATGGGGGAGAAATGCCAGCACTCCAATACTGGCCCTATTCCTCCTCCAACTTATATAATTGGAAAAATAATAACCCTCATTTTTCTGAGGACCCTTGTAGGTTAACCGGGTTGGTGGAGTCTCTCATGTTCTCTTACCAGCCTACCTGGGACAACTGTCAACAGTTGCTGGGGACCTTGTTCACCATTGAAGAAAAGGATCAAATCCTCATAGAGGCAAAAAAAAAAAACTCGTGCCGGGACAGGATGGGAGACCTACCCAGCTCCCAAATATCATTGATGACTTCTTCCCATTGTGTCGCCCTGATTGGGACCCCAATACTCCAGAAGGTAGGGAGCATCTGTCCATCTATCACCAGACTCTAGTGGCAGGTCTCCGAGTGGCTGCTAGGCAGCCTACAAATTTGGCTAAGGTAAGGGAGATCCTTCAAGGGCCTACCGAAACACCCTCAGTATTCTTAGGCTAATGGAAGCTTACCATAGGTACACTCCCTTTGACCCTCAAGATGAGGGACAACGGGCATCTGTTGCCATGGCCTTTATAGGTCAGTCGGCTTCAGACATTAGGCATAAGTTCCAATGACTAGATGGGTTACAAGACTTGACTTTAAGAGATTTGGTTAAAGAAGCTGATAAAGCATATTACAAGAGAGATACAGAGGAGGAGAAAGAACAGAGAAAGGATAAAAGAGAGAGAGGAGAAAGAACTAACCAGAGATAGAAAGAGGAATAAGGAATTGACAAAATTCTTGGCCACAGTAGTAAAAAAAGTTCAGGGAAATATAGATGAGGATAAGCCATGCCACCCTACTCTTGACCCCAACCAATGTACATATTACAAGGAGTTGGGACACCTCATCAAAGATTGCCTCAAGCTTAAAAGAAAAAACGAAAGAAAAAGACAAAAGAAACAGGCCTTAGAGGCTCAACAATGCCAACCTAATGTGCTGGGCTTGAACGGAGAATACTAGAGGGGATGAGGCTCAGATCCCCTCCCCGAGCTCAGGGTAACTTAATGTGGAGGGGAGCCCAATCAACTTTGAAGTAGATACAGGAGCAAATACAGAGCATGGACCACTAAGAGGACTATGGACCTAGGTAAAGGTAAAGTCCTACATTCTTTCTTCGTAATACCAGAGTGCCCAGTTCCCCTTATGGGGAGAGATCTTCTAACTAAACTAAGAGCTAGAATAACCTTCGAGCCTCAAGGGCCCCAAATGATATTGAAGAAAAATGAGGAATAGCTCGAGGGATGTTAACTCAGGCCTTCGGCACATGGAGGCAACCTGTGGCCTATTTGTCAAAGAGATTAAACCCTGTGGCAAATGGATGGCCCCATTGTCTAAAGGCTATCACAGCAGCAGCTATCCTAACCAAAGATGCAGATAAACTGACTCTGGGACAAAAATTGACCATAGTATCCCACACACATTAGAAAGTGTCATCCGCCAGCCCCCAGATAGATGGCTCTCCAATGCCAGAATCACTCACTACCAAAGCCTCTTGCTCAATAAGGACCGAATAACATTTGGTCCTCCAACTGCCCTCAACCCGGCCACTCTACTGCCTGATGAGACATTTGAGCCAATCTTACATACCTTTCAAGAGATTCTAGCAGAGGAAATTGGAATTTGGACAGACCGGCCACTCCCAGATGCTGAGGTAACCTGGTTCACCAATGGCAGCAGTCTCCAACTAGAAGGTAAGAGACATGCAGGGGCCGCGATTACAGATGGGACTCGAGTTATCTGGTTGTCAAAACTGAGAGAAGGCTCATCCACACAGAGGGCAGAATTAATTCCCCTTTCAAAGGCTTTAGAGTTGGCAAAAGGAAAAAGGGCAACCATTTATACTGATAGCCACTACACTTTTGCCACGGCGCACGTACATGGGGCTATTTACCAGCAGAGAGGACTCCTAACTTAGGCTGGAAAGGAGATCAAAAACAAACAAGAAACTCTTAGACTCTTGGCAGCTATTATGCTACCACAAAAATTGGCCATAGTGCACTGCAATAGCCACCGAAAAGATACAGGCCCTATAATACAGGGCAACAACCATACAGATAAAACTGTGAAGCAGGGGGCCTTAAGTGCTCCTATCACTTTGCTTCTGGAGGTCAATAATTTATCAGAGACCTGTTCAAATGAGCCTCTCCAAACTCCCAAGATGGAAAAAAACAAAACAAAACTTCTAGCCTATCTCCAACAGGCCCATAAGTTAACCCATCTGGGGACAAAAAAGTTATGCTTATTGGCCAAAAATTAATCAACAGATAGTCAACTGTCAGCCGCCTAAATTAAGGAACTAGCAGAACAAGTTACCAAAAGTTTCCAAGCTTGCCAGGTTATCAACACTTTCCCCTCCAAATCCCCAAAAGGAAAGAGAATACGAGGAACCCGGCTGGGACAATTCTTGGAAGTGGATTTTACTGAGATAAAGCCAACTAGATATGGGCTTAAATATTTGTTAGTCTTTATAGACACTTTCTCAGGATGGACGGAGGCATTCCCTACCAAAAGGGAAACTGCACTGATGGTAGCTAAAAAGTTGATGGAAGAGATCTTTCCTCATTTCGACCTGCCAAAGGTAATTGGGTCTGATAACTGACCAGCATTTGTGGCTCAGGAATGTCAGGGATCGGCTAAGATACTGGGGATTGATTGGAAACTTCATTGTGCTTATAGACCCCAAATTTCAGGACAGGTAGAGAGAATGAATACAACAATCAAAGAGACCTTGACAAAATTAGCCAAAGAGACTGGCTCTAAAGACTGGACCATGCTCCTACCTTATGTTTTGTTCAGAGCTAGAAACACTCCTTCCTCCCAGCTGCCTATTCTAACTCCCTTTGAGATCCTATATGGAACCCCTCCCCCCATTCGGGACCTCAGCCGCCTACTTAAGGACACCCATTTACCCCATAACTTTTTAATTGATAGACTCCAGGCTCTAGACCAAATTCAAAAGGTCCTGTGGTGCCAACTCTTTTCAGCCTACCAGCCAAGTGACAGACCCACTCATCACCAGTGCAATGTGGGAGACTTTGTCTATGTCCTTTGCCATCAGATACAGACCCTAAAATCACACTGGAAACTCCTGACTACCCCTACGGCAGTTAAAGTTGATGACATCGCATCCTGGATCCACACATCTCACCTCAAGCCAGCACCACCACTGCCAGAGCCTCAATGAAAATTGAAAAAGACTAAAAATCCCCTCAAGTTATGGGTTCATAGGGTTACTATTCCTCCTCCTCGTTTCCCTAGGACTTTTCTTTAAGGAGGGGGGATTATGTGCAGCCTTAAAAGAACAATGCTGCTTCTATGCAGATCATTCTAGAGTTGTTAAAGAGTCCATGGCCCAACTCAGGAAAAGATTAAACCAAAGACCAAAAGAATGAGAAGCCCAACAATGCTTATTTGAGTCTTGGTTCAGCCAGTCTCCATGGCTCACCACCTTACTGTCAGCCCTAACGGGACCCTTGATTGTGCTACTCTTAATAATATCTATAGGACCTTGTATATTAAATAGAATAACAAACCTACTACAAAGTCAGATTGACAATGTAAAACTAATGTTCCTCAGACAACAATATGTGATTCTAGATGATCGCAACAATAAACACCCCAATCTCTAAGATTAGAGATCCACAACACTAAAACGGGGGAATGTAAGAGGAATTTTCTCTAGTTAAAAGTGCATGGTCTATGCTGCTTATCTCCTCCCAATATTCCAGGAATTGAGCTGTTTTAGTTTAAAGCTGCCTAAGTTAGATAAGGACAAGGATAGAGCTGACTAGAAATCTGGGTTAAGAGATAAATACAGCCCCCTCTCCTGACCAAGGAATTTACAGAATGTACCTTTCCTACACATCTGCTGCTCATATTAGGAAGCACCCTTCACTGCCCAACTCTAGACCTCCCTATGGTCATCTCCTCCAATAAATATAAAAAGCCATTTAAACTAACGAATGCCATCTGCTTCTGTGAGCATGCTTGCAAAGACCCTTCCTCCCTTTGTTCTAAAGCTTAAAAGCCCTGCTCTGGCTCAACTTGGGGCTCTCTGTTCCTGCGTGTTCAGTGAGCCCCACGCATGCTTGGACAATAAAGACCCCTTGCCAATTGCATGAGAAGGCGTCTGTTGGTATCTTCCTACACGCGGCAGACGTCTCGACCCTCACAGTAACTGAGATGTACACTTTGAGTATGGCAGTTTGGCCTCATCCAAGGCAGACTGCCTGTGTGTGCTTATGCACCCTCATGGAATGAAACACCCTGTAGCTTGCTGTGTGTTTCCCAGATAACAGCCCCAGGGAGAAGAGGAGCCCAATGTCCTGAAAGACCCTGTAACAGGAATTGAGGACTGGAATGTAGTGTGAGTGGTGCCTTATATTGCCCTGTAAGAATGAGTGCATAGATAAATATCATTGTGCCACATCACCGTAGGAGGTGCCCCTGCTGATTCAAGTTCAGTATAAGTCTAAGTGAGCAAGCATATCATTTGTGAAGATATTGGAATGTGTGCTTTTATATATAACTGAGATGTACAGGTCTCATTTCTCAGTTTTTGCTGGCAAAAGTCAGTTTATAAATAAAAGGTTTTGCAGCTCAAGTGAAAAGAAACAGCCTGCAACTAGCTGTGTATTTCCATAAGAAGAACTCCCATGGAGAAGAGTCCAGCCATGACCAGCATCATCACAGGCTACAAACAGTGATGGGAAATGGCCAGAAATGCTGCTTCCCAGTTTCTCCACAGGAGTGAAGGAAGGCCACATGCAGTTGCAGCCTTGTGGCAGAGAAGTTTCCCCAGCGTAGTCAGCTTGACCATCAGTTCAGAACAGAGAGCAAAGCCTAGCTGAATCCTTTGATTTGGGCACTTCTGCAAGTACCTGAGATGCACACTTTCAATCTCTAAGGTCCAAGGCTCTTTGAATATATGTGGTTATGCACCCTAATGGAACAGAACACCCTGCATCTTGTGTGTGCTTCCATGATAATGGCTCTGGGGAGAAGAGGACTTCAGTGTCCTGAATGACTGCTCTATGAATTGATGAATGGAATGTACTATGAGTGACCCTTATATTTCCCCAGAAGAAGGAATGGATGGATGAACATCATTGTGCCACATCACCATGGAAGGTGCCCCAGCCCAGTCAAGTGTGTGCTTCTATATATAACTGAGATGTATGGTTTCACTTCTCTTTTTTTGCTGGTAAAAGTCAGTTTGTGAATAAAAGGCTTTTCAGCCTAGGAGAAAAGAAATGGCATGCAATTCATGGTGTGTTTCCCTAAGAACTCCTTGGAGAGGTTTCCATGCACAACCAGAATCATCCTGCTCTACAAACAGGCAGTTGACACTACCTTAAATAGACCAGGCCAAACTGCCACATTCAAAGTGTGCATCTCAGTTACTGCCAGAAGCTGACAAACCAAAAGATAGAATTTGGTTCTCTTCTGCATTTTAAGTTGACAGCAAGGCTGAATAAGCTGGGAGACTTTCCTGCCTTGGTGCTGGCACTTTATAGAACTGGAAAGCACCATATATGGCAGCTTTCAGGCATTGCTTTGTAGAATAGCATCATTGTGGTCATAAGGTACACTCCTCCCCTGGAGTTTTTCTTAGGGAAACACACACCAAGTGGAAGGCTGTTTCTTTTCCCCAGGGCTGCAAAACCTTTCATTTGCAAAGTACACTTTCCTAGCAAAAACTGGGAAGTGAGACATTTAACTCTCATTTATGCATTGAAGCACACCCCCAAGTCTTCACAAACAATTGATTTGATCCCTTAGACTTATCTTGAATTGGACTCAGCTGGATCATCCTCCATGGTGATGTAGCCTAGTGACATTTATCCATCAGTTCATTCTTATGGGAAAATATAAGGCACCACTCATACTGCCATCCACACCTCAGTTTCTAGAGCAGGGTCATTCAGGACACTGAGGAACTCTTCTCTCTGGGGCTATTATGAGGGAAGTATATAGCAAGCTGCAGGGGTTTTATTCCTTGAGGATGCATAACCATACACATGCAGAGTGCCTTGGGCCATGACAAACTGCCACATTCAAAGTGCATATCTCAGTTACTAGCAGAAGTTCCCAAATCCAAAGGATAGAATTTGGTTCTGTTCTCTGTTCTGCACTTAGAGAAATCCCAAGCCTCTCAGAAAGGCTGATCAAACCAGGGGAAATTTCCCTGCCATAGTGCTGACACTGTCTGTTGCCTTCTATTCACTCTTATGGGGGAATAGGGAAGCACCTTGTATGGTAGCTTTTGTGAGCTCTTTGAGGAACTGGATCATTGTACTCACAGAAGCATACTCCTCCACTGTAGTTGTTAGGGAAACACACAACAAACTGTATGCTCTTTCTTTTGCCCAGGGCTGCCAAGCCTTGTATTCACAAACTTCCCTTTGGTACCATAAACTAAAGAATGAAACCTGTACCTCTCAGTTGTCAATTCAAGCACACACCCTATTGTTTTACAAATGATGGCCTTGTTCATTTAGAGTTATCCTAAATTGGTCTCAACTGGGGGCACATTCCATGGTGATGGGGTGCAATGACATTTATCCACCTATTCATTATACATTCCAGGCCTCAATTCCTAGAGGAGGATCATTCAGACATTGAGGTCCTCTTCTCCCTGGGGCTGTTATCAGGGAAACACACAGCAAGCTGCAGGGTGTTTCCTTCCATACATGTGCATAAGTAAACACGTGCACACTGCCTTGGACCAGGCCAAACTGCTACATCCAAAGTGTGCATCTCAGTTACTAGCAGAAGCTCACAGGATAGAATTTGGTTCTGTTCTCTGTTCTCTGTTCTGAACTGACAGCTGGGGAAATTTCCCTGCCTCCACATTGACACTGTATGGAATTGGGAAGCACCATGTATGGCAGCTTTCAGGCATCTCTTTGTAGAACAGTATCATTGTGGTCATGGAAGTGCACCTCTCCACTGAAGTTCTTGGGGAAACCCACACTGAGTGGCAGGCTGTTCCTTTTCCCCAGGTCTGTAAAGTCTTTTCTTTACAAACTCACTTTTACCATCAAAAACTGAAACATGAGAACTGTACATCTCAGTTACATATAGAAACACACACCTCAAAGTCTTCCCAAATGGTAAGTTTGCTCACTTAGATTTGTACTGAACTTGACTCAGCTGGGACACTTTCATAGTGATATGGCACAATGATATTCATCCATCCATTTATTCCTATGGGGAAAATATAAAGCACAACTCATACTACATTCCAGGCCTTCACTCCTAGAGTGGGGAAGTAGGAAGCCCAGGCTTTATGAGACTGTAGGCTTTGATTCCTAAAGTAGGATTTCTCAGGACACTGAGTTACACTTCTTCCAAGAAGACTTATTAGAGAATCTCACAATAAATTTCACAGTGTTTCTTTGTATGCAGGCTCCATTATCATACATATGCAAACTGCTCTTCACTATAGCAAAATGAGAAACTCAATGTGTGCCTTCTGGGCATTCACAGAGGAACACATAGTAAGGTATTCAGTTAACTTTGTGTCTCTTCTCTGAACTTATATCGAAGGGTTCAAAGCTGTAGAAATTTACATTCTTATGTGGTACAATTGTATATCTCTTTCCATTCACTCTTCAGAGGAATTATTAAGAAACACTGATTGTGCATTCCAAGCCTCTGTACCTAGAGAAGGATCATACACTTCTCCATTGGAAATTTTTTTATACTAAAACACACCAGAACATGTAGGGTGATTCTTTTCTTTCACTCTCTGTGTGCAAACTGCTTTTTCCAGGAAAAAGTATATATGAAACCTCTGCCTCTCCACTAGCTACAGACAAACACACCCCTAAGTGAGTAAATATGTTTAACTCTTTGAGCTTCTCTTAGCCAGCACTGACCACTCTGTGCAAAGCTCCACTAAGAAATAGTGCTCTTGGATATTTCCTTCCAACTCATTCTCATGTGGAGGTAAGAATCCCAGATTCTATGAGCTAGCAGGCTTCCATTCCTATCACAGCATCTCTCAGGACACCGAGTTACACTTCTCCTGTGAAGTCTTCTTGGGGAAACTCACATGAAACTTCAGGGTCTTTCTTTGCATGCAGGATACATCCATACACTTGCAAACTGCTTT